>LKNJ01001245.1:0-99878 GCA_002120245.1 Maccullochella peelii | reverse complement strand
ATACTTGTCAGTGTGAACGCACTTATGCGCTCAAAATAGCAAGAGTAAGTACGGAAGTAGGCAAATTGAGGCACAGCATAAATGTCTTTATGAGTTTAATGTCACCACTGTAATACTGATGATACAACTAGAATGTTTTTATCCAAAATGTGATATCCACTGCTTCAAAAACGTGGCAAAAACACAACTTTATTTATGAGACAGTAATTGGGAAATAATATTGGGGTACGTATTCTCCGTAAAAAGTGATCCAAGTCGCTTGACGTAGTAAAACACAGAGGGGAAAAAATGCGAAAGAAGAGTTTTTAGACAGTTATTGCTAACCTGATATGTTACCTGTGTAAACTGAGAATGTGTCATAATGTTTGTTCTTCGACTCCTGTGGTGTTCTGTACAGTTTTCCAACAGAACTAAGAGCTGAGGAACATTATCATTACCTGCAAGTAATAACTCACATTATTATACACTTTTATGCAATACATATGATATATTTTAGATGTATTGAATAATGACTTCAGGGCATAATTGTTTTGTCCCCAGAATGGATATAATGCATAATGACCAGCAGGAGTAAGCATCTACGTATGTAGGTTAAAACATGTCTCTAGGTTATATATAGCTGTTGCTTCGACAGCATGTAATGACTATGATTCACTGTGAAGCAGGCCTTCACTAAAATGTGAAATATAGTCATCTGTTGAAACAACAGTTACATGTAATCTAGACACCATATTTAACCCAGTTTTAACATAGATGCCTGGACATCTTCTGACCAGCAAATTTACCAAAAACATGCAGAGTAGGAACATAAAGGGACCTCTCTGTCTGATACAGTTACACGTATGTATACATTTGGCAACATCTGATGACATTTTGAGCAACGAATATCTACCTCTGCCTCTGGAGTCGAGCTGGCAACACTTGTTTGAGAATCACAAGAAGAGGGTCTCTATGTGGAAAGTATGTATGTGTATAACATACTTTCAGAAAAGTCAGACATATGTGTGGTTGTCGGTAAAATTTGTTTAAGTGTAATGAAAAACCTGTTACAATGTGTTCATCCTTCATGTTTTATCCTACCGAAGGTTCTCTTAATATTAGCTTATAGTGCCCAATGGGCTATGGGTTGATAAGTTGAAATAATAACCTCCAACAAAAAATGTTTTCCTCACAGTTGAAGGTGTTTATGAGCAGCCCCTGCACACCCATGGTACACCTACACAGGTCTCAGGACTGTGATGGCATGTTCAGACTCACACCCTTCCTTTAGCCCTGCAGCACCTGCTAGGGTGGGACAACTTGCATCTTTATGATTCTTACTGGTGCAGTGAGTTTGGTGACCTCATGTAATACTCTGCATAGTTCTGCCCAACTTTGATCTGAGCAGAAATCTATTTAATCAATATAACTCCTGTGAAGGTTTGCAGGTCCTTTAACATTTGTGGTATCTAAAATAGACAGATAAATTGTGTCTACAGCAACAGTATGAGTAATAAGGAGCTGGACCTCTAGTCATTTTTTTGTGTTATATAAATGTCATAGCCAAAATATAATTTAAACGTGCTTATAATTTAAAGCTCTTACTGCTAAGGACCAGTGTTAAGTTTAAATACATTAAGTTCTGATTTTCTCACTGCAGAGATAAAGCTAGTCACCCACTGTCACTAAAAATAGTGCATACTAAACAATCAGCATGACTAACTGGAATTTACCAGGGAAATGTGGACGATTCGGTGTCTTATTACTTAACAGGTTGGCCGTGTAACAAGCCAAACTCCCAACAACTTGGTGCATGCCTTTTAAAACTCACCATCTCCCACGCATGCCCACGCACACCAGCCATAACATTAGCACTAAATATACCACTATAACCAGTGCCTGCAGTGCAGTCGTGCACATTTGGCAAAGAGTGGGGCTTCCTTCTCCCACTCTACTGTACATATTGGCCTGAACTGAATTCATGAGGTTGTGAGGGGTGCTGCAGTTAAGTCACCAACACAAATGAGTACAAACTGAGGATTGCAAACTCCTAATGTCCAAAACTGAGACCATTTCTGAGCAGCGTTGGGCGAGTTACTTGTTACATGTTTTAATCAATTACTCATTACATATTACTTATGGAAAAAGTAGTCACATTACTTTACTAATTACTCAATAGCAAAAGTAAATACATCACCTCAGCAGTTACACTACAGCTCCAAAGCCTCCACACCTACACATCACATCTTCTGTTTCTTTCTGTTTTTGACTGCAGCACCAGCTCCTGCACCAAAGCTAACACATCCTGGATCAGTCTGTCTCCTGAACACACAGAGACGAAACTGATCAAACTCCTCCCATCAAGCTGTCAGTAAGACGGCGAAGATGCCGATCCCCAAAATGTCACAGTAACGGAGCGTTGGTGAGATTAGTAATTGTAATTAAATCACTGAATTTCAAATTCTAATCTCTTACACTACTTATACTGAAAAAGTAAGTAGTACATTGCTGTAACACGTCACTAAATAATGCGTTACCGCTCAACACTATTTTCGACCACTGAGCCTTTGGTACTTGAGGTTGAGTCTAAGAAGTCAGGTGGAACTTGTACAATATTTACATGCTACATCAAAAGCTGCTTTATTAAATGTGTCATTTCTTTTGTTTTCCGATTCTAGACCAAAGATGGAGCGGTGTCACTCCTAAATGCAGCTGTTCTCAATTGAAAATGATTGTACAGGCTTGTATGCATGTGAGTTTATACTGTTAATGAACCACATGATAAGGTACAAATTAAGGGTAACACTGAAAAGTTGTGAACCCTCCTTGTTAGTCCTCACTGTACAAGCACATCCGATATTCTAATGCTCCACAGAGCCTCCTATTAGTACAGCCGCTGGGTTCCCCCATGTTTATTTTTAGGGCTAATATCTGCTAATCTTTGGGTGAGTAGACAAGGGATACCCCGGTGATATCAGTACCACACACACACACACACAGCCACATACACAGCTGTGGCTTGCATCTACCCCTGCCATGACTTAATGCACCACCTGTTGCTGAATAGCAAGTTGGTCATTAAAAACACATGTAATTCATCTCTCTCTCTCTTTTTCTGGCTGTCACTGTCTTTCTACTTTTCTCTCTATTTTCAATTTGATCTGTGGAGCACTCTGTGTATCTAAATACCTATTTATGCATCTATCTGTCCATCTTTGCATTGTCTCTTTAATATTTTGGCTGTTTAACACGTTTTTATGATTGCTTAT
Source organism: Maccullochella peelii (assembly GCA_002120245.1). Classification (NCBI taxonomy): domain Eukaryota; kingdom Metazoa; phylum Chordata; class Actinopteri; order Centrarchiformes; family Percichthyidae; genus Maccullochella; species Maccullochella peelii. The sequence continues at coordinate 96,630 of LKNJ01001245.1, read as the reverse complement.
AACCATGAGCACAGAAAATAATAAATTTTCTGATTTTGTCCCCTCTACCCTACACTTTGTTTATTCTGCTCTCCAGTGTTAATATCATTGTTACTCCTTCATTATCCCCATTATTCTTCTGCCTCTGTCCAGCCTTGTCCTCGACAAACTTTTGGCCTGCCTCCCCTCATTTATTGCCACATTTCACTTACATTAACCCCTCCATATGTATCCCTGCGTCTCTCTGACCCTTTCTGCCCACTACAAATTCTCCCAGTGTGCTGTGTGTCCTCACCACCTGCCCCACCCTCCCTCTACCCTTCTACATTGCTGGAAAGTGCTGATGAGGGGTAATTCAATAGAGAGGAGAAAGCTAAGAGATACTCAGGACACTGAGAGAACAGAGGGTCAGCACAGGACATGAAGAGACAGACGGACATAAGGACTAGCAGACAAGTATTTTCACTGTTCCAACACTGTACGTCAGGGACATGATCTCTGAACTGCAGTTTACATATTTTCTTGTGTATATGAGCGATGTTCTTCCACTAAGAAAGGATTATGTGACAATAGCTTGCATTTAGTACATGAACAAGTACTGTCATGTAGGTATGAGGGTCAACTGGAAGCCATTCTTGACAAAACTGAGATCATCTTTAGCAGACCTTAACAGGATTTCAGCTTTTTTTATGGCTGTATAATTGACTAAAATCAAGGTCAAAATTGTTTGCAGTTAACATGTCGGTAGAAAATATTGTGGGCCTCTCTCTCTCACTCTCTCCCTATGTTTCCTGTCTCTCTACACTGTCAACTGTCAAACCAAAGGCAAAATGCCCCAAAAAACAAAACAAAAATGATCTTAAATATTAAACAAGGTGATTACAGGGCTGAAAGGCTCCTTCTGACACACAACATTTGCAGGTGAGTGCGATCAGGTGAAACCTTTATGTTGAATTAGTCCTGGAGTGCAGTAACTAAAATGGTTAAAAAACCTAAAACTGTGGATTTTTAGACCTAAAAAAACTCTAACTCATAGGCTTTAAATAACATCAGAATCAACATACAAAAAAAAGTCTTTGCGGTAAAAATGCCTCCTCATTCCCTTTTATTTAACTGGCTGCAGCTTTGTAATTGCTCACATGGCTCTCTCTTTCTATCTCTCATACATGCACCTACCATTAATTAATTCCTCTCTTGGCCATGACAAGCGTAACGGACAAAACAAAAGATAAGAGAATGAGGGAGAGAGAGAAAAAGAAGGAAAGAGGAAGAGACAGAGAGCTACACAAGCTGTCAGGGTCCTGACAGGATAGATCTTGATGTGACACAGTGATAAAATGATACAGATGCAGAGAAAGAGGAGCAAATTTACTTTTTGATATGGAGAGAGGAAAGCGGAAGAGGAGGAGACATGAGAGATTAGGAAAGTAATGGAAAAAGTTTGAGCAAAAGAGATGAAAGGAGAGACACTGGGAGAAAGGAAGTGAAGAGTAGAGGCTGTTTGGTGTGAAAGAGAGAGAGAGATGAGTACATACAACTTCAGCACAGCTTTCCCTCAGGGGAATCAGAAACCCAGCCCCAGCAGTGCAAGTGCCTTGATCTCCTATGTTGTACAAGTTCAAGTTGAGTAAGAAATCTGACTTTTTTAAAGAAGGACTGAAGATTTAGGCCACTTGAGGGCAGAACTCCATAACAGGCTAAAAATCACACTTTTAAATTATGGCCTTGTACAATTGTTTACATGTTTACACATCCAGCAACACAGAGCAATATTCGATTTGATTTGGAGTTGTTTTTGTACTGTTCAATAGTCCAATAGTCATTTTCCTTTTAGCTCTGTTTTGGTCTCCACCAACTCCTCAAGGAAATACCTGGCTCTTTAGCTGCTAAATGCTCCACTATGTTCACCAGCTAGTAGCTAACTTTGTCCTGCTGTCTGCTGTTTGGTCCTGGCAGGTGGCATACAAGGTGGCAACAAGGAGCTGAAAGACGCTAAAACACTCTGAAGAGCTCAGGGGAACTACAGAGTCGGGTGATAACTCTCTCTGAGTCCGTCACCTTGAGCGACACCTTTCACGTGACACATTTCATCCATTGTTAATATATTTTAAAAAATGGATAAGAAATAATTTCCATTTTCCCCCATTTTCTTTCCATCTTAATTATTTATAATTAATGTAATTTATTCAGTTTAGAGAGGTTTTTGCACAGCTTGCTATATATGAAGGTGTATGTGTGTTAGTAAAGTAAAATTCTTCAGCACACATTTTCAGTCTGTACTTGTTAATAATTGGACAGGAAAAGATACACTTTTGACAAAATAGAGGCAACTGTGGCAGTGAGAAGATAGCAGCTTCATAACATGAAAAAGAAATCAAAGCAGGTAAGAGTAAAAAGGATGGATGTGTGTAGAAACACAAGAAGAGGGTCAGGCAGGGAGGAGATAAGGTCTGAGGGTAGTCAGATAAAGTGGTATTATTAATAGGCCTGTGTGTGATTTGTTAGTGCTGCGGAGAAAGCGATCGCACTCCAGGGCCAACGAGTGTGTGCGTCATGTCTTGACAACCACCCCACCTTTCTCAAAATAGAGAGAATACTGAGAGGTGGGGATGTGGCGGTTGAGTGGGGGTATATGGGGGTAAGTGTGTTATGTGTTTGGATGCAGCTATAAAAGTCTTATTGTGTCGTCCCCTCCCAACTTGCTCATCTTACCTCCATCTCCAACCTCTTCTCTCCACTCCATTCTCTCTCCATCACCTTTCCTCTTTCCCTCCTCTCGGGTGCACTCATCCACCCCTTCATTCAGGTAAGACAGAAAACAACAACATTTTAAATGTCATAGCAGAGAATAGTTATTTGAAGAAACACACAAGAGAAATCAAAGGTCTTTCAGGTGCTTTGGTCAGTGACAAGAATGATCATTGAAGAATGACGATTGCTGGTGTTATATGTGACAAGCAGACATGCTGCAATTGGATGAAATACGTTTGCAAGTTGTATCAATAATTAAGCCAGGGTGAAACATGATAATGAAATATTTTGTAGTTGTATAGCGGGAGTGCTTCTGGATAAACCTCCGGGTCGATGCTCTGCTAGAAGCTAAACTGACTCAGAACATCAGAGGCATCATGGATGTATGTTGAGGCAGGACTGTAGAAAAGCATCACTTGAATCAAATGGAATGTGGTGTAATCAATAAAAACACTGAGGCATATATCAGTCAGTATACACACATCATACGATACTGAGTGCTGCCATTCTCATTTGATTTAGACTGTTTCTTTAATTCCCAATGAACTTAATCTTAAAGAAATGTAGAAACAACTTCCAAAGTTCAAAACAGTTTCTGCCTTCCTGTGTGGCCTTCCGGAGCAACTATAAACTTTTGATTGTGGACGTGGTCGGACAACACCTCGTATGAACCACTTCTTTTTTTAGTATAACCTTGCCCCAAGTCCCTTAAAACACATGGCTGCTTTTTTGAGATATTTGGGATTCTTTTTCTAAAAGTTTGTTCGGTTTAATGTTGATCTTTCACTTCTTATATCCCCAGCGTGCTGCGATGTGTTGTTTCTTTTTTATTGTTGTCTTCTCTGCAGTAGCCTGTATCAAATAAAGAGGTAATGTTAGGAGCAGGTCTAATGGTTTCTTGGCTCATGTGTCACCATGAACAGGTGTTTAGGCACAGTGCCATGGCACGGTAGCCATGGAATTAAGTACAGTAGTTAATAGTAATGCATATTCTAGATGTCTTTCAGTGTTGTTACTATTTTGACCGGGCCGTTCTTGAAAAACCTATGTTGGCCTGCTCTTCAAATTATTAAACTTCTGCCTCCCTCTGGGAAAAAAGTTGATCGTGAATGTAGAACTCAAGGTTTAACATGTAATTTCTGTTGTTTATTTATAGCACACTGACAGCCATCAGCCATGAACTGACTTTCAGTCTCCAATGAAAGTCTGTCATTTGATGAATAGACAAGCTATGGTGCTGTTCTCTGCGGGACAGATAGTCATTGTGTCTGCATTGCATTTTTTTTTACATTTTAGGCTACCCTGAGGAAAAGAGAATGGGCTCGAGGGAACTTAGGACTCGGTTGCTGCAAATGGTGATAGAAGCTTTGGCCTTTTGATCACAAGACAGTTTCTTTCACCACAGCTATCATCTGCAAACCTCAAAGTCAAAGCTGTTGTGAAAGAACCTGTGAACTTTACATTAGGCTGAAGGAATGCTGTCAAACATATGACTGCCGAGGATGACTGAAATCATGATGTCTGTGAGTTGTTAACAACACTGATAAGATATCAAGATCCAAAGCAACTTGACAGACCAGAACTTTCTGTCAAGGTTCGTTGTTGACAGGTAAAAGGTGAAACTAGGTACCAAAACCACCTTTCTGTCTTAAACAAACCGAAAGATGATAACCTGAGACATCTTTAGCTGGTGACATTAGGCTGTCTATTTGTGAGACATTATCTCATAGATGGGAAAAAAGTTTGCACATCTCAAGACATCTCAAAAACCACAAATAGATGCTCACTAACTGTCTTTTGCTGCCAACAGTTTTAGACACATAACAGGTGGAGAGAAAGTTGAGACGAAGTATTGGATAGAAAGGAAGAGGATGACTTTGTATCTGTTTTTTTAAGTCACTTTGTCCTTTGGTCAAGGGAGGGTAAATATGTTGTTGGGGTCAAGACAGTACAACCTGCAGAGGGACTTTCAGAACTACTCTGCTGGGGCTCCGCAAGTCTCATATCCTCACCAGGGCACTATGTGGCATAAGAAACACACAGACACAAACACTCTCACAAAGACAATATACACAAGGGAGCTCAGTTCTCTTGTAGGCACAAACACATTCATCAAACATCTGTCTTGATAACTCAACATTTGTTCCCAGAGCACTAAACAGATAAACAAGGACCCTGAGAGCCTTCGGCTCTGTTCTGACACCTATTGGCATCAAAGGGCTACTGCAGTGTACTGCAACTGGGAGAAATTTTATAATATTTTCAACCTTTGGGGAAAACATGACTTAACAGATCCATTGCACTCTTTTTCAGCAACATCCAGCTTTACATTCATACTACATACATAGCCCAGTCTTCCACTGTGAATACTTAACATTTTCACCATGTCATCCATCTATAATACACTGCATAACTGACATAGCGCATACATGCCACACTACTATGTTGACATGCATGTAAATGCTGGCAAATTTGGCACTGGGTTAATGGGGAAAAAATCTTGTAAAATAAAATCAGGAAAACATCCAAAGAATGATTTAAGCTAGGTGTTATATATACATACTGTATACTAAGGAGTTTGCATTATTCAGTTACCACATTTCATACTGGATATTTTATGAGACATTTGACATTCTCAGTAAGCACTTTGCAGTTTGCATATCGGTAATATTTGTTTGGCTGTGCAGGTAGATTTGATGCCATCCATGTCTGCAAGTGCTACCATCTTGTGTTATTGTATAAATAAGACACTGTATCTGTCCAACAGAGGGATGCAAAGTGGCAAAAAGACAAGGTCAAAGACATATGACTACAAATGTATAGTTTTAGAATGGAAAGAATTCACATGAATAAATTAGTAAATGATTTGTGTGCTTGTGTGTGTACATAGTAGTATGCGTATAAAAGGTGAATGGTTAGATAATGTGGTTGTGTGTGTGTGTACAATTGATGTATATGTATCTGTGTCCCCTTAGTGTATGCCAGACTGTTTTTATGCCCACGTCTAAAGTTATAGCTATGGCCTTGGATCGTCTACCCTGTTGTGTCAAGTTCCACTGAGTCCGTCTTTTGAATGCCTGAACGTAATTCTACCAGGTCACATCAGGGCCAAAATCCACTTTGTTTATAGTATGTTTGTCATCTCCAACCAACAGACTTTATTCCAATCATCTAGTCCTTAAGTATCTCTAACACAGACCTTTGGTTCATTTTCTAACAACCAATACGTTCTTGGACACATGCACACATAATGTTAAGTTTGAATGAGGTTTTAAGCTTTTGTACCAAACCCTGCACTCTTGCGCTCCCATGTCGGCTGCACTGAACTCTTTGAAATAATGTTCTTTCATGTCTGGCTTTGTACCCTTTATGTCCTCTCTGTCCCTCTATCCAGCTGACAAAATGGCGATGACAGATCTGTTGAAAGCTGAGGAGATCAAGAAAGCTCTTGATGCCTTTGCAGGTCTGTAACAGTTGTAGACTCAACATGGTATTACAATGGAATATACAAAGTTCCACAAGTTAGCTCTGGATACTGACAGACACAATAAATCCACACACATTTGTATCTTTTCAAACCAATGTGTAGTAACAGTTCACACAGCTCTTGAACTGGCTGTGATACACAATTTTCCAAAACATTTCAATGTAAAGGTGCTGTTTGATGGTTGTCTGTACCTTCTGTCTTGCCTTTTGTAGCAGAAACATTCGACCCTAAAAAGTTCTTTGAAATGGTGGGAATGAAGGCCATGTCAGCTGAAAACGTCAAGAAGGTCTTCCAGGTTCTGGATGTGGATGGTAGCGGCTTCATAGAGGAGGAAGAGCTCAAGTGAGGAACTCGCACAGACACAAAAACACACAACAAGGAGGCTAGGCCTGCCCAATAAACTGCATACTGTAAAAGTCAATGTCCTGCACACTGTCATGTGGTCAATAACACTGTCCTACAGTGATCCTTTCCTGCAACACCCTATACTTTTCTCAGGTTTGTACTGAAGGGCTTTTCCAAGGACGGCAGAGATCTGACTGACGCTGAGACAAAAGCATTCCTCAAAGCTGCAGACAAAGATGGAGACGGCAAGATCGGCATTGACGGTGAGAGAACAGATGAACATTGCAAAGTATAACAAAGTTTATTATTTAAAAAAAAAGACGAGTAGGTAGAGAAGGCAGAGGGTGGGGAGTATACGGTTTAGCATGTCGGCTAAAGGTGGGTTACTGTAGCTCTGCACATCTAGTCTCTGTGAGAAATCCAACCTGCATTTTAGGTGCTGTGTGCGGAATTTTTCACAAAATCATACCAAGATTTGATCATCCCTGTTGCTTCCTGTCGTAAAGAGGATGTTTACCTCTGTAACCAAACAGCATCTGATAGCAGCCCATATGTATTCTGAAGAGTTAAGCCAAGTTAAAACAATGCATTTTTAACAGTAATAACTCTTTGTACAAATTGTACATAACCTACAGCTGGTTCATTTGTTAATTTAAATGATCATGTCTGCAAATTCCCTGAAAAGACCAAAACCATGCATTAGTCCGTCTCTCGACTTTCCAGCACAAAGCCTGTTTGTTCATACTCCATATATATATATCTTTAAAAACAGATTACAAATATATCGCTTTAGTGGGTATTTAGATGAGGCAGATGACCGCCCACCCAGATCCTGGTTCTGCTCGAGGTTTCTGCCTGTTAAAGGGGAGTTTTTCCTTGCCACTGTCGCTTGTGCTTGCTCTTGGTGGGAATTGTTGGGTCTCTGTAAACATAGAGTCAGTCTAGACCTGCTCTATATGAAAAAGTGCCCTGAGATAACTTTGTTATGATATGGCGCTATATAAATAAAACTGAACTGAATTGAATTTAGTGCCGTAAGATGGTGAATGTGGGATTGATGTAAAATAAACTACAGGGTGTGTGTGGTCATGGTAATGGAGGTCACCCAGTGCAACAGTGTGGCTCACTGGTGTGTTTTTAATAGCTTTTGGAGAATAATGAAGCTCTGTGGCACAGAGGAATAAGATATATCAGGCTATGGTTACACAGACAATACATCAATTCATTGCTGGTATGTTCATTGGACTTGTTGACAACATGGAAATATAAAATATTTAAGCTGTAGGTCAAAAGAGTTTGTCTCATCACTTGTGCTTTCATTTTTCTTTTTCAGAGTTTGAGGGCTTGGTGCATGAGTAGGGGATAGCTGAACACCCCCCCCCCCTTCTTCTTCCTCCTCCTCCTCTTCGTCCCCGCATTCATATTTTGTAACTGCCACCTTCAAACTCCTCTCACCTCCCTCGGGACCCCATACATGGAGTCAGACCAGGCCTGCTCGCTACAAAACACTACAGAAGTAGGCCAACAGGGAGTTACCATGAGGAGGAAGCTACAGGCACCAGTTTCATTTTTCATTTTTTATATATATTTAATCACCCATGCTGTACGAGTCTCAGAATCATTCTTAATGATTTCATGAAGATAGTTTGTGGTCTCAAAACAGGTGGTACTAGTGTTGTAGGTGGTGTAGATGTTATACTGACTTCTTAAATCTTAATTTCCTTCCTCTGTGTATTTCAGGTTGTGCATTTTGTCTCATTGGTTTTACTTCTAGATGTTCACATATCAGTGCACTTTCCTTCCACTCCTCTTCCTCACCCACCTTCCCTCACCTCCTCTCCTCTATCCCTCCTCCTCCTCCTCCTTACCCCCTGCCTCCGATCAGATGATGTAGTAAATAAAATGATATATAAGGAGAGCTGTGAGGAGAGAAAAGATCTGAGTAAGAAATGATAATTAAAAAAAACTTGAGTAATAACTGTCTCTTTACTTATTGCTACTCACAGCGGACACAAAACATTAAACTCACAAAACAACACACTGAACATTGCAAAACATGTCAAACACAGGAGGGCAGAAGAAGATAACAAATGTACAATCACTAGGTGAGAAGCTGTGGCCTTGAAGGAAAATGATTACTGACATGTGAGAGATCCCATGTGTATAGTAGTGTATTAAGGATCAAATATAAAAGTGGCCCAAGTCAGACTTGAAAGTTATATTTTTACATTCAGATCTGTTAAATCAGATCTGTCACATGAACAAAAAATTCTAATTTGGGACACATTTGCTTATAAAATGAGCATAGCATGAGAGCAAGTGAAATGAGAAAAAAAAACATCTTGTTATCAGCTTAAAGGAATAGTTCAACATTTTGGGAAATACGGTTAATCACTTTGCTTGCCTAGATTTAGATAAGAAGATCAATACCACTCGCATGTCTGTGCGCTAAATATGTTCCTGGAGCAAGCAGCCAGGTAGCTTAACTTAGCATAAAGACTGGAAACAGGGACAACAGCTAGAATGGCTCAGTCCAGAGGTAACAAAAAACAAAAAAGGCGGATTTTGTTACCTTTGGGCCGACCCAGGCTAGCTGTTTACCCTTATTTTCAGTCTTTATGCTGAGCTAACCAGCTGCAGACAGATATGACAGTGGTATCGATCCTCTCATCTAACTTTCATATTTCCAAAAATGTGTAACTATTCCTTTAATATTTTACTATAAGAGACAAACAGACTGCAGACTATCTATATAAAGAACTTAAATACTGTACAAAGAGTTGATAAAACAACTATTTTAAAAGTTTATGGTTTTTTATTAGTATTATTTAGATGTACTAGAGTATCACTTTTGCTTTTGGTACAAGAAATACCCCATCTTAACTAACACTGTACAAAAAAAACCAATGCCTTCATATTTCAGAGATGGCATTACATTCTCCTGAAACAAAAATGCATATCCTGCCCCCACAACCTGATCTGGCAGCCTCGGTTACAAACGCTGCCTGCATGAGCGCTGACGGATCAGGGGATCCGAGGAGCAGATCTGTCATTGGTCTTCGTGGGTCGAAGCTTTACAGTGGCGAACGGGTTTGTGCCTCTGAAACAAGAGGATGACGAAAAATGTAACTCAATACCTCACACACTCAACTGCTTTCTACCAACACAAATAAGCCACATACGCACAAATGCACACACTCCAGGTAGGGAAACTAACACCAGACCCCAGCCTGAGGATGGTCAATTTTGACTGTCACTAGGGAGGTATGCTTCAGAGGTCCTCCATTTTTTTAAAACTCAAATTTGACTAAGGCTTATTGGTTTAAACATTTGTGGTTAGAATTAGGGTTCAATCCATTTTTTGAGGCTGATAGTGATGGTAATTTTTTTCTGGATTTAAGCCTCAGTCTGGAATACAAAATGTTGCTAAATTCAGATGAAAAATGAGTGAAAAATTGTTAAAACTGACCTATACAAAAGTTTGCGAAAATAGTACAGTTCTTAACGCAAATGCATAGTGACAACCACAAAATTAATGTGCATCTACAAAATACATGCACCTGCACTTTAAACATTTGTGTTAATTATCCAGGATCTAATCATTGGATTCCGAACGTATGCTTTATATTAAATTAACAAGGTTTTTCTGGTTGCTTGTTGAGGTGGAAATCCTCTGAAACAGCACGTTACAAATGGATACTGAAAATGTCCGTTGAAACCCAGACAACTGCAAAGAGCACAAATCCACTACTCTTCATATTCCTGATACATGATCATGCACACTTGTATGAAATCAAGTCACTGTGTTGAATTAGGATAATTTCAGACAAATTATTTCCCAGATACAACACTGACTAGCCAATAGATAATCCTTAATAAAATGTCAAAAAGGTACTGGAATTCATCAGACACTGAATCCAGGGAATACACACTTTTTTTTTCTGTCAACCCATACACACACAATTACCTGGGAAACAGTGGGTTTTCAGGTTGCCCGTGGGGTGATAATGCCTAAGAAAAGAGAGGATTGCCAATGTGAACAACCAATCAAAACAAGTGAAGTAGGATTACTTTATAGGAACAGAAGAAAAAAACGTTTTGCCATCCTTTGAGAGTAAATTATTTTCAGAATTAAACCTCTGGTACCTGAAGATCCGATGCTGATTCGCCCTTCCGGTCAGGGAGGGGAGAGATTGGTCGAATATCTGCAGAGGCCCTTCTGAGATTCTGACTCTGGGGAGGAGGCGGCGGTGGGGGAGGAGGTGGAGGTGGGTGTTCATTGTAGCTCTTTGTCTGACTGGGCTTTGTCTCCACGGATGGCTCCAGCTTCTTCTCAGGGAGAGGAGAGATCAGCCGGATGTCTACAGAGGCTCTGCGGTTGGGTGTGGCTGGTGGCGGGACATCTCCATAGCTCTTGCTCTCTGACTGGTCAGTGTAGGTGTCAGTGGGGTCCAGAAGATTGTTCATACTGTGGCTTCTTAGAGAACCACCACTGAGGGGTAAAAGGAGCACATAGGAACTTTTAGTGATTCATAACAGGACAGTAGCCATGTTTCCATGAATGTATATTGATGAGCATTTTGAAGTATCGCATTTGAAAAGCTGTATGGAAACGGCAACATTTTATAAAACTTCCTCAATTGTGCAAAAAAACGTAAACGCCTTTGCCACATAAGGTCTGACATAATTTGTCTTCATCTCCGGACAGTATGAAACATGGTCGATACCAGCTGACATAAAAGAACACTTGCCCAATAGAAACAAATTCCTGAGGACCTCTATCCATTTAGAGTAGATGGGTTAGATGGCCAAGGCGACTTTGTTTGGTAAAAAGTAGCCTTGACTGCCAACTTCTGACGAAACTACGCTTTGCAACAAGCCTAGTTTATTCACTCCAAATCAGTTGATGGAAACGCGCCTAATTCGCATTTCTTTTTTGCAACATTTCAAAAGTTTGCTTAAAATTCGCTTGACAATTGAATGGAAACACGGCTAGTGACCTGGAATATTTTTGTGAAAGATAATAGAAGTAAAGCCTCCGTTGCCACTTCTGGGCTGGGAGCCTATATATATTTTCTTACAGAGCAGCAATCTAAATATGCATTTTAGGTAAGTACAGAATTAGTTCAGTCATTCTGTGCTGTGATCCTTGTAAGACAATCTTTTCTCTGGGTTCAGAGGCACATGATTCAGTGTCAGGTCAAAGTTTAGGATCTGCAAAAGAACAGTGCTCCTAAAAATGTTGGGCATTCAGGCACTTGCTCGAGGACACTATCAGGTCTTATGCTGGCCAACATCTGGGAGTAAGTCCAGTTTTCCAGGTGAAGGTCAACCTGTCACCCTGTCATTTGTACATTGTAACAGGCAGAAATGTTGGCCACTATACTATGGAGGTGTATTGTTTCTGGCTCTAAAATTCTCTGACAGTATGACAGTAATTCCTACCTCGTCACTAAAGTGTTGGAGAAGTCCTCGATAGGGGCCACATAAGCAGCAGGGAACCAGCCCTGACTGGAGGAGATAAGACAGATAAAGATGAGGAAACAGCAAACAAAACAACTCAATCTCTATAAATCCTCTTGTCCTTGGACTAGGACTATATATTGTACAAATATTCTATCAGAAAATGCACACTGTATTTTTCAGACTCGAAGTGTAGAGTGTCTATGAATGTCTACATCAACTCTTGATTACTAAAGTAGTATTTTGTTTTACAGTACTCTTTTGTGCTGTTGCCAAATGGAAACCTACACTAAACAACATTTAGATTTCATCTCCTGGTTTCAAGTGGTCAAAATTAATAACTGTACTGCTTTATTGCACAAAATTACACTTACATCCGTACATCAATACCCATGACTCAACTATTACTTTGAAAGGTGCTGAGATTTCCCTTTTCAAAACACTAGGCCTATTCTCTACTTTCCAAGGCCATCAACCTACTGCCCATACAAATGACTAATCAGCATTGCGAGAGATTTTGTTCCCATGGTAAATGAACAAATGACAGTATTGTTACCATTTCCATTACATTTTCTTTTGTATCTGATAATTAGTTAGCTTTTTCCTCTCTGTTGTGACAATGTGATTTTACTGTCAATTGTACAAGAAGGAGAGAGGGGGCTAGGAAGCAATGGTAGTGCCAGTGATTTATCAGTTCCCTCTGGTTGCTGACAGCTATAAATAGTCACAAATAGTTTAATTCCCATGTGAAAACACTTGAAAACACCTGCATGCATACAGATACGTCTTCTATCTAAGCTACCCACCGCAGGCTGCTGTCAGTGCGTCCATACAGCCAGCCGTTGCGTGGCTCCTGGACCAGTACAGTGACAGTCTCTCCCCTGTTGAAAGGCAGAAGCTTTGGGTTGGATGAGGAGGGGTGAGACACGAGGGCTCTCATGGCTCTCCCTCCACACAGACCCAGAGATTCCCCCACTGAGCTGGAGCGAGAGCGGCTGGGGAGGGGAGACGGCGCTGGGGGGGGGGCAAGTGGAGAAGGAACAGAGTGTAAAAGAGGGTTAGACATAAAACAGTCAGGGAAAACTTTTCTACCTCATGCTAAACATGCCATTAAAAAACTAATTCAAAAAGAGGTGTCAGAGAAGGGACTGTTTTGGGTTTTCACAAATGAATGCGTAACCACAGGCAAAAATAAAAGGATACCTAATTTACTTATTATTATTATCATTATTAGACATCAATGCAACAACTCTATTATGTTAATTTACACAATGTCAATGTACAGAACAGTATCTATTGGCTGTGTAATTAGTTGTTCAAGAGGTTCAAAAGGTTGTCAGAATTTACATCACGTTATTGAAAACAATCATAAATCAATCATAGCTTCCACAATTACAGTCTTCCTCCCACCTCTAGAGGGCACTCTGCCCAGCGCCTGCTGCTCCCTCCTGGCCCAGGACATATCTTCATCTCTGGCTACTGTCTGCAGCAGGGAGCTCACTGAACCTCGGAGCTGGTCAGAAACAACGTAAATTAACTGCTGTGTCCACTTTCAGCAGGAAGCTTTAAGTTTACTGCAGCTGATAGACCATAAAGGAGCTGGGTTGGTGCTGGATTTAGAGCCACACTGACTTGGCTGTCTGAATGTATACAAAACATTTTTAACTGAAATGCTTGTATCAGTCATTAAGTAAATAATTGTGATCCATTCTATGAAATGTAACACTTGCTGCAGGTGATTTACACTCAGAGGCCACTTTGTCAAATCTAAGCCAGCGCAGCCATAAATTCAACCTTTACAACAATAATAATGCTCAGAAGGGTATTAATTTAACTACATGTTTATTACTGAGGTTGTAGTTTGCAGTAGGGTTCAAATGGACTGCATCATATTGAGAGGTGTCTCTAATGTTTTGCCCGCCCCATATACAAACATGAAGGGCAAAGAATATTACAAACACCTCTCAATATAATGCAGTCCAGTTCAACACCACTGCAAATTACAACCTCAATCATAACCATATAGTTAAACGAATACCTTGTTTATAAGGAAGAGCAGTGACTGAGTGAGGCCACAGTGTCAATCAAAACTGAACATTATTATCTTTGTAAAGATAACATTTATGGCTGAGTTGTTGCATTAGATTGCATTAGCTTTTACACGTGTTCCTAATAAAGTGGCCACTGAGTGTACAGTAAAAGTCTTCCAATGCAGAGAACAAATTACGACCCCTGAACCACTGGACGAAAGTGCCAGATCAGATCAAAAGACAGGGAACGCTTCTTACTAAAATATAATACCATAGTATACTGATAAAACAAGGGAATTAGATATAAAAGAACTGCGCCTTATAATATTCTGCCTCAAATGTTCTCTCTAGTTGATAATAACAAAGGCCCTGGCCCCTATTTGATCATTTATGGTAGTTTAAACACAGCACCGGGTGTGCAGTTTTCCATAAATCATGTCACTGAGGCTATACACAGACACTGGTGCAGCATCCCAAGCCAGTACTGCTTCTTTACAGGCCGCCTGGTGCACAGAATACTAATTAACAGAGTATAATGTTCACACTGATCAAAATAATTGACTAAACGACATAATGCGTTGGTACCTGCGCCTCTTGGTCCAAATGAGTGGGAGTTCGAGGTCTGGACCCTCTGGTGTCATTCACTTTCTCCTTCCATCCATCTGCCTTTTGCTGGAGAGACGTACCAGTCTGAAAACAGACGAGAGAGGTGAGCACCTCATTAAATCTCAACCTGATCAGCCAGAAACAAAATTAACAGAAACGCGCCAGTAAATGAGACAATGGACGTGAATGGAGGCATGAATTTCATCAGATAATCAAGCAATTAACATGCCATCACATGGGTGGAATAAAAATGCAGTGCAGCCCAATGTTTTGGACATGATGGCTGACAGAAAACATGTTGCAGAGACAATGATGTTTATGTGGGTATATTTGGAGTCAGCTAAACCACACCTTCACCTGGCAAAAGTCATATTGCGTAATCATATTGTTATGAAAATTACTTTGTTTATTCACAGAGTACTTTACCATCAGCTCTAATCAGCTGAATAATACCTTGCAACACCTGAGGTTAAGTCTCCTTTTTCTAATGTTTACTACAGGGAATGCACATTAACTTAAAGGAAAGAGTAGTTTGTTGTTTTTAGTGCATTTCTCATTTATATTTTGCTAATTAGTTTGCAATTTTGAGTAATTGTTTGCTTACTTTTTGATCAAGAAGCCTAAATTTAGGCTGCTGTGGTGCATTCTAGCTAACCACAGGTAACCATTTTAAACTGAGTCAGCTTATCAGACCAAAGGGGTTAGGCCCAAAGTTACTCACTAATCTGCTCATTTCACTTTTTAAGACATGCCACAGAAGGAGGCTGGTTGCACAGTTGTTGTGTGGTGCTGGAGAGTGTGTGTGTGTGTGTGTGTGTGTGTGTGTGTGTGTGTGTGTGTGTGTGTGTGTGTATACCTTGTTTATAAGGAAGAGCAGTGACTGAGTGAGGCCACAGTGTTTCTCTGCCAAGAAGCGGTACCTCCTCTCCTCCTCCTTTAGGATCTCCTGCTGGCTCTGCCTCAGGTACAGCATGTACTCACTGTTCTCCTAAAACACACGCACATGCACACACACACACACACACACACACAAGAAATGACACATATACAATGGTACAGAAGGATTGCTACTGGACTGTGTGTGTGCGTGGATGTACATTGTGTACAGTATATCTCAGGGAGTGTGTGAACCTGCGTAGTGTTTATGTGTGTGTATGTTTGTGCAACTACCAGAGAGTCTCTGTAGGCTCCTCGTCTGAGCTGCTTCTCCAAAGCCTCTGCCTGGTTTCTCACCTCCAGCTCATACACTCTGCGACTGCCCTGCAGCACAGGAAACAGCTCTGGTGTGATAATGAAAAGTTTTCCTGAATTTGTTCACAAGCATTTTCTACAAACATCTCACTTCACGGACAGCTGTGGACTAACCACCTCTCAACTGAATCTGGTCTTAAATGACTTGATCTCACTGATGAATCCAGACTCAGACGGGTATTTGACCTGCTCCAACAGTTTCAAATCTGCAGATTTTCTTCATTTGGATTATAGGTGGTGTTGTATGTAAATTAGTGTCTGGTATTGTGACTGTTCTGCAGATGAGGACTTAAAGCCGGTTTGAGGTTCATGTAAATGAAAATGCAACAAATGTGGCTAAAATGAACAGATGCATGGGAGTCATTCCTGCAAAGTTGACCACAGCAACAGGTCAAACATGGTCTGTGATTGGCCAACCAAAAAGAAATCATTATTGGTCGATTACAGTGGAGTTCTTCCTGGAGGATGCCATTAACGTAGATAAGTTTCAGGGGAGATCATTAGGAAAATTGCAACAAATGTGAACTCCACAGTATACTGTACACGTCAGTAGCCTCTATATGTTGAGCCACAAAGTAGGAATGAGCCATAGTCCTCAAATTAAAAATATATATTATAAATATAATGATGAATACCTTACTGATTCTCTCTCAGAATGTTCTTTCTATTCATCCAATAACTTGAAAAATATTCATGAATTTAGAGAATGAAGTATACACAATAAAAAATATAAAAACATATGCTTTTCCCCTCTGTAAACTCACATCAATGTACTCCTCATCCAACTTGACATTCTTCTCCATGGCTTGCAACACCTCTATCTGGAACCATTGGAACTGTAGCAGAAAGAAAAACAATGTCCCTGTGATGTAGCAGAGTCATTAGGTAAACGGTCCCCTTGCCTTATTCAAACAGAAGTTTTCATTATCAGGTTGTTTTGTTTCACTACATCTATATGCAAATGTCCTCAGTCCAACTTTTTAATCAGAGGCCACGTTTTGCTTATTCACATCACTGAAAGCCACTGCAATCAAGCGCAAGGGTTCGAGTGGCACTATGAATTTTAAACAAACAGTGAAATGCAAGCAGGAGCACATCTCCCAAAAGCTTTATGTAAAGCTCAACTCTGGTTCACCAGTTTTTAATGAGTTAAAATTCTATCAGCATCCTACACACATTTCTTATTTAACAAAAGGACTCAAACGTTTAGGGAAATCTGTTTGTTGCAGTCTCTTCCAGAGTTAGATGAGAGGATTGATATCATCCCTGGGTAAAATGCTAACAAGTGCTATTTCTCAATATGTCACAGTATTCTTTTATATTAAATGCGTTTTTCTATGGCTGTGCAATTTAGCACAATCACCACGACAAAGTCTGCTGTATGTCATCGCTACACGTTTTGCTAAACCCTTCAAGACACTTCTGAGGTTTAGACAGCATTCCCAAGACTGTCTGGGTCCTGTGTTTTGGTTTGAATAACTTGATTACTGATTGAAGACATATACTGACCACTCCCTCCATCTCTGCGGTGAGTCTCCTCTGTGTTTCCGATATCTGGATCAGGACGTCTCCTGTTTAAAACAAAAAGACTTGACTGACCAACACTAGACCAGATCAAGACACATCAAAAAAGTAGCTGTCACAATTTAAAATATCAAAAAATAAATCTATGATGCTTTAGGAGATCTGAACTATTTATAAATGTTACATATTATAATATATTTTATATATTTTTTATTTGTACTTGCAACAAAATAGACATTTGAAGAAAGAATATGTGAAATATTTCATTTGAAATATCTAAAATACAGATAGTGACATTTTGACTTACTATTTATCTAATTCTTTCACTAATTTTGTGTGAATGTATGTCCATTACAAAAGAAAGGCACAATTTGTTAGTGGGAATGTCAGTAATTTGATATATGACTAACACAATTCAACACCACTCAAGTCATCTAGATATTCTTTTGATCTAACCAGCTGAACTGCTAAGATGGTGGAAAGTTAACCAAGCCCTTTATATGATGGGTGCCTCTGGTCTTGTCTATTGTCATGGACTGTGGTTGTGCTAATGAATTGAGTGCAGCTGAAAGACTGTCCCCATCTATAATTTAGAGGCCGTTACTCAATAGGGCCCCTGGTCACACTGTGGTTCCCTGACCTTCTCAGTGAACCAACCTAGCAGAACCACGTGTGTCATGTTGTGCTAGCAACTGGTGTGTGAGACCACACACTCTCAAATGGTGATGCGTTAGCATAAGGCTAATTACAGCTAACAATGCTATCACACGCACCCAGGGTCAGAGTGAAAGTGAGGCTTGTGGAAAATGTGCACTCATGCATGCACTCAGAACTGCGCACACACTGACAGAGACCTGAGAGGATGAGAGGATGAGAAAGAGCAGTGGAAGGATGTAATTTTAAGGTTACTGAGTGTGTGTCGTATTTTATAATCTGGGATGCGTCAGTATGATTGGGCTCGACGTTAACTTGATAGAGCACTTGGCCCTCTCTAGAGGACAATTTTGGTACTCTAATGAATGCAATAAATTAAAGGCGAAAACCTGTAATGGAAACACTTAGTAATCAATCACACATACAAACACACACACACACACACACACACAGATTCACACACACTTACCAAGAGAGCGAGATGAAAGCGTGTGAAGGGCCTGCTCACCCATCTTAGCCACAGCGCTGAAGTAGGCCTCACTGCATACAGCTAAGGCTGCAGGGCACACACATAAAAATGCATAATAAACTAAAAGCTTTTCAAATACTTAACATTACAAACCTATAGGCTTTGGAGTCACATCCCAGCTTGTTAAACTACTCCTAACTGGGTGAAACAATTCTGCTTTTATTCATTCATTCATTCTAAACACAAACCTTGCACTGCTGACATGTGATATGTGATTTTGGTCTAGGAATAGCCCCATGTCAGTGGGTATCGTTTTACCACACCGACTTGCTGCGCTGTGACTGAAGGCCTGTTCTTGTTTTATCAGGCAGAGAGGTGCATTAATGATACATGGTGCTCACCCAGTTACCAACATAACACACAATAAAGATTGGAGAAACGTAGACAGGAAGGATTAGTGAGGTAAACAGACAGGTAAATACAATAGGATACACACAAAACGGGTTTAAATTCTGCTCCATATTGTTATGAGTACTGAAATATAAGCTTAATTTTACATATGATATTTGAGTATAAACTAGAATTTTCTAATCTAACTTTAGTATAAGTATAAACTTAATTTTATACTGTGTGACTGTATGAAGCCAATGCCCCATACAAGCCCTGTGACTTGTAGCTTCAAGAAAAAGTTGTGCTTGTTCACAAACACTAAATAAACTTTCCTGGTGCATTAAAAACAACCCAGGAAAAACATTCAATCACCCACACATCTACCCACCAGTCACTCACAAACTCACCCACCTTGGAAAGCTTTGACATAGCTGTTTCCTAGAGCAACAAGCTTCTGGAGGCCAGGATTGAAGTGCTCCATCAGGTTCTACAGTAACACACACACACACACACACACGGAAATACATGCAAACCAATCCGCCAAAATAAACAGTTGTTAGCTATCAGTAAAACACACTGGAATTTTAAATCTGATGGATACATACCCAAGTCACTCCGGCCAGGCCATGTTTAAACATACATCATAGTTCTACATTACAGCCCTTGTGTCCACACCATGAACAGAAAACAAAACTAGAGAACCAGGAGACAAATAAACTCACCATATAGACCGTTAAAGTTGATCTGTGCAGCTGGTCACTGGTGGCTCCCTGCATAGTGACCAATTTCAATGACAATATGAACTTCAAACAAAGAAAAAGCCTCAAAAAATGAATGTCAGAGACAAAACAAACTTCTGTAAAGAGTCTGTATTCCCATTCAAACTTCTGGAGAAGTTTCCTCAGGCGTTTTTGGTCCTTTGCGTATAAGTGTCTTAAGATGGTGAAAGTCACCTTCACTGCAGTCCCACTGTCCCACCTGTCTGATAGAATGATAGTGCTTTCCTCCTTCTCTCCCTTTTTCTGACATTCGTTAATGAGCTCTTTTACCCCCTTGTCATCAACAGTTTTTGTGGAAAGAATGAGTGACCGAGCGAGGGGAAGATAAAAGAGAGTATGTGCCATCGATATGACCGGGCTGGGTAAATTATTGATTGAAGCCCTGAAAGGAAAGGAGATCCAGCTGCCCAACTAGCTGTGATGTACACTCACACCTAAGGGAGGACCTCAACGTGAAACAAACTACTGCCTTAAAAAAGGTACATATTAAGTACTCATACAGTTACAATTACTCCACAAACTATTAGGAACACTTGCTCTTGAATGCTTCAAACGCTATGAGGAAATATCTATAATAGTCAGTCAATCACACTTACAGGTACATCTGCTTCATAAGACTCACATATCAAGTATCTATGAGCAATATACTGTAAACCTCTCACACACCAAGTACATGAAAATAATATGAGGAACACTACCTTCTCTGTCCATCAACAGACCAGCATATAAAAGCTACAATCTCTGACTCTAGTTGTCAGTCACGAAGAGGAGAGGTAA
The DNA here is from genome assembly GCA_002120245.1 of Maccullochella peelii. Classification (NCBI taxonomy): domain Eukaryota; kingdom Metazoa; phylum Chordata; class Actinopteri; order Centrarchiformes; family Percichthyidae; genus Maccullochella; species Maccullochella peelii. Next base: position 76,125 of record LKNJ01001245.1, on the reverse strand, counting down.
GTTGAAGACAGGTCTTGAAACAATTCACAGGTGCATTAAAGAATTAGAAGGTGCAATTCAAAATTTAGAAGGTGCTTCTGATGTTTTGTACCACGCTAGAAGTCCACTCCACTAGAAGTCCAGCTCTTTTCATTATTTGTTATGTAGCAGAAATCCTAACAAACAATTCTAATTTAAATAATTACAATTTTGCTAATGGTGCCAGAATCCGAGGCCTATAAATGTATTATTCCTAAACAAGTTTAATTGTCTTTTAGTGTCAAAGAAGCAACAATTTTCAATTTGCCTTTATCAGTCAGTTTGCGTTTATGAGTGTGATGAATTCATTACAACATGACAACGTTACACTTCAGTGTCTTGGTCAGTGTCAATAACAGTTATTCGAATATTCATGTTTAAAATATGGAGAAAATAATTGGGAAATATAGACTAGAAAAACAACCATCAAGGAAACAAGTGAGGACAATAGCAAGTTATGCTGTATACTGTACATAGTTGAATTACAATACAATAAACAAATAAAAATTAATAGCACAATGGGCCAAAATGTGGATTTCACTGGAAATTGTACATCTGACATTATCTGTCAGTCTGAAAGTCAAAGTGATATTTTAGAATTGAGGAAAAGTATTATTGTTACAGAACGCAAAATAAATGACAAAACTAAAATCAAATTGTTGTTATTCAAACTAACTTGCATCTCATCTCCCCTTACTACACACACGCAAACATTTTAACTTGAAGCAGACCAGTTTTGTTGTCATCACATTTGAATGCACCAACCATTCAAGTAAATGACAAAAGAAATTACACAATCTTCCTTTTTTTGTATTTCAATATTGAATTTTCAGTACTTAATCATAATACTTCCTGGGAAATGGTATAAGTGTCTTAAAAGACTTAAAATTGTATCATATCTGACCAACAATCTGTTCCATTGTTGCTTCCCATCATAAGTATAAACCTGAAACTCTTCATTACTTTCAAAATGTTGTAAGTTGGAAACATGGATTTTTTTTGGATGCTTGTATTCTGAAAATCATTTTTCCAGGACACCGTTACATTGGGGGGGCTAGAATTAATTTATGTCCCTCCTCATGTTTTGTCCTGTTTATATACCTGTTTTACTGTAACTGGGAATATGTCAGGACACGATTAAAGTCCTAGTGTGACATGTAATCATATACATCGATATCATAACATAAGGGAGGTACAGACTGCCCTACCCGGTGGGTGTGACCATGTCTTTCAAGTGGGAAATGTCGTCATAGATGACCTCATCACCACCATCTTCATGCTGTCTCTTCTGGCAATGACTTACAGTCTCCAGCACAGTTTTCAAGCGCCGATTGAGAGCAGCGAGGTGGGGCTCTGACAGCAGTGGAGCCACACTGTGAAGGGGATCATGTGAGAGCGAGGCCCTCATGACATCACCGAGACGGTACTGTGGCAGAGACAGTAGCTGCAGGCGTAGCCAGGTGGAACGACGGATTCTAGAAAAAGAGCAAAATGATAGGGAGAGGTGTTGAAGAGACAGGAGGATAGGATGGGGAAGAAATAATGGAGAACAGAAGAAAATAGAAAGAAAGTGGTTGGACACAGCGTCTGAGGGTTATAGCAGAGATTTGTAATTGAACTATGGGTGTTTCCTTGCACTTCTTGAAACCAAAGAACCTCTTTTTGGCAACATCAGCTGGTATTTCTTCTTGTTTTTTTTCTGATATTAAAGTGATATTGTGATTTTTTTCCCTGACAACATAGCTGAGGCAAAAATTATTACACACTATTGGATTATCCTCACTATGCTAAATTAAATAGGATTCCAACTAACTGAATTTAACTGAAGACAAAAAAGAAAATAACTGCAGAGTACACAAGGACAATTTCAAAAAGATTTCACCACATTTGATCACATTCTTGTTTGTACCTGCAACACTGTTCTAGGGGGGTTAGGATAGAAGGCTCATCTTTGGAGTGGCGCCCAAATCTGCAATGAGAACAGACCCACAGTGAGTCAAGCCACATCACAATTACAACCCCAGCAACCGCTATACAAAAGTATAATAACATAGACACACACACACACACTAACACACAAGAAATACTCACGCCCTCCCGTTGTCAAGGTGTAGTAGGAAAGTATCGTTGCCAAACTTTTCAAAAGTTTCATAATGGTGCCTGTCCATGTTACCTAGAGGAGGAGAAAAAGGAATTTGGTTACTGTTGTTAACAAAGTTCACACCTCCTCTGTAGGGCTTTCTGCTTTACGTATCCTGTGAGAAAGTGCAGACTGTCCATCAATCAGTCAATTGAAAATTGTTTTGTCATGACCAACACGTTAAACCATGTAATGACATATTTAAGTAATAAAAAGTTCTATTTATTTTATTGTTTAGCAGATATGCAAACCTAAAACTTTTTGAAAGTGCTAAAGCTAAGGCACAGGTGTCGTGACATAAACACACATAATCTTTGTGTGTTAACAAGTGTTTATGGATTATAAATTATATTTGCAATATTTTTGCTACATAAATCCAGACAAACAGCTATTTACACAAATAATCCAAAAGAAATTATATATTACAATATGCCAACACTGATACACTAAATACCCCAGACCTGAGGGTAACTGCAAATATATTTGAGGGCATTTTATGTGTGTTTCTAGGTGTGGATGCAAAATTATAAATGTGTATATACATACAACAGCTTTCAAAATAACACCAGCTGATAATGAAGTGTACTACAGGGTATGTCAGTACATCATGACATCACTATTGGGTGTGGTTACGGGTGCACAAGACCACACCTCTGACCACACTCAACAGTGATACCAGTTGGATCAGGTGGCTCACAGAAAATGCAATGAATTGCCATTATGACACTGTGTAAAAAATTTAATGAAAAACAAAAACTCACATTGTATAAAGAGGCATTATACAACAACAGAAAGTCACATACATTTATGTAAACAGTCCTAATGACATGCATTTACAAGACTGTTCATGTAGTATGAGTAAGGACTATTATCAATCCAGAGTTGTTTATTCAGTAAAAGCATCTGAGCGTCAGACTGGTGCATCACAGCAGCTAAACCAGGTTGGTTTTATCAGAGCATACTCACTAGCCTCACCCTTCTCAAACTACACAAAACAGGATTTATCTTGGCATGAAGGGGAAATGTAGTGATAATGTTAACATCTGCCAGTCCCCAGTTTCCACTCTCCCGCTCTCCATCGAGATAGAGCGGGCAGTGATAGAGTGGTAACTGTGGGGCAATTGATGGAGAAGCATGTGCAACCCGGACATTGCTGGCGTCCTTTAAATGTGAACTTTTATAAGGGAAGGTATCTCGGGCAGTATTTGTGTTCCTGACTTGAGCCTTGACACAAACAAGGGGCAGTGAGCATGGCTGCAGAGAGACTGTGTCCTGCAGGGCTCCTAGCTCTGTATCCCATGATGCCCCTCTCAGCTCCAGGCCACACAAATACAAAGCGTCCAGGGGAAGTGACGCTGGGTATGTACTATGACTCAGAACCTGGAGGGAAGAGAACAATATAAGTAATCAACCTGTAGCACCTGCAAATAGTGGGTTCCATAACTGAAAGGCCATTTTAGTATGATTTCATTATGTGTATGCTTTACCTGAAAACGCAGGGCTATATCACCGATATATTTGCGATTTACTTTAGCAGCCTCTCTCATCATTGCCGCAAGAAAGCCTCTGGCATTTTTGAAAGCAGATAGTCGGTAGGCACCAGGTGGATCTGAAGTGTTATGGTGCCAGAGATAAGCACTGAGCAACTCTGCCCTCCTCTCTAAGTGAGACAAGTCAGTGAGCTTGAGGGGGGAAGCTAAGGTCGGAGTGCTGTATTGAAGAGGCTGTTGGAGCTGTGAGAGGAGTGAGGACACCAAATCAGTGAGATCATCCCACTCAGCCTGGAGGAAGTCACGTAGGGGACTGTGAGAAACGGCTCCTGCATTTGTAACTGTGCTGTCATTCTTGTGTGCAAGGCGACTCATCAGAGCCTGCAGTCTGTCTCTAGCATGGCTGTAGGATGGCAGTGTGGCGGGCTGGTTGAGCTGGGTGTAGAAACTCCTCACTGTTCCTAGAGGAGTCTGGGAGGCCTGCAGTAGTATGTTCAAATTGTGGCTATTGATCTTGACTATCTCAGCTGCCACATCCGCACTGATGCCCAGCACAAGGGGGTCATTGATGTTCACAGAATCCTGAAGATGCTGCTCCAAAATCTGCAGTAGTCCTGACAAATCTGAGGACATGAAACATAGCCACAATCAATACATTGTACTTATCTAATGTAGTAGTCTATAGTACTCCTTGTTACTTGTTGGTTTTCTGCAATCATGTAACTTGCTTGACATAAATGCGTCAGCTAAATTTTCAAAATGTAACTATGATCCATTTCCTTCAGATCACTGTCTCATCAATCACCTCATAAGATGTGTACTATCCAAAATACATTAAAGTTGTTTGGTTACCAAAGTGGCCAGGATTGCTGATAATATTTGAGAGGATGTGTGGTCCACTGCTCCAGAGGCGCGACACTCCGCTGAGGCAGGTATTAGCAACGCTCTCCACCACCTCCAAATCTGCAGAGTCTAGTACATGGCCACCATGCACTAGATTGACTATGAATGAAAAGTACAACAAGGTTAAAGCATACAGTAACTGAACTAGAAGGACACTTTTATCTGTTAATGCTGCCTCACCTGCTATATACTGCAGAGCCTTAGTCTTGTCATGGCAGAGACTAGCAATGTAAATGTGTGCATCCATCAAAGCCAGGAGGTCTTCCTGACTCCTTTGAAACAGAAACAATCCACACACACAAGCATAAACTCTTAATCCGTCCCGACATATCCACCATTTGAATAATGTACCTTGGTTTTAAGATACTGAGCCATCGATTCAGGTCATATTTGGTTTCACTCTAAATGGATATGATATACAAATATTTTGCAATGACACCTCAACCATATATTAACATAGTATATTAAGTATGAAGTATGTGGGCCCATATGCTCACCAATTGGAGATTCTCCCTTGGCCTAAGTATTTATAGGTCTGTCTCTGCAGTAGCACAGAGTGGAAGATGGCACAGCGTAGGAGGAGTTCCATGTTGTCTGCTGTGACACCCGACAGTGATTGACACCGTATGATGGACACCACCTGTCGCAAGGAACAGCTGAGCTCCTCCTTCAGATCCCAGGGAGAGTCACAGACCAGAGGCAGGGCACACATTCGCACTGCCGCTGTTTAATAATAAAAATAATCATTATTACAACCTAAGCAAAACGAAAAAGAGGCAATAAATTCACTTAGGAACAATCAATTACAAACAATCTTTACAAAAGTAAAGACTTGAGATTTCTGTAATTAATATAAATTCATATACGTTAGGCACACCAATGTACGGAGTGCATTCTGTTTGTGGAAGGTCAGACTGACAGTCTATACTGAACAATATTTATAACTTAGTACCAAGTGGTGGTGGTAGTGAAAAACAAAGACTGGTTCATCCTTTGGATAGAGCAGTAATGGCAATATAATAGATCTACCTGGTATGGAGCACGATGCATATTCTTGAGTTATAAACCACAGTCGGAAGCTCGGGTGAATCAGGAATCGCTCCTCTGTGCAGTAGGTAGGTAGGCAGGCAGGCAAGTAGACAGATAGATAGGTAGATGCATAAATAAACAGACTGGATTGTAACTTGGGTTGTAAGCATTTGTTAATGATAACAAATGATACAAATGCAATTTAAATTAATTCTTGGTGGACCACCTACCTCTGAAAGAGGTGATCAACCGACTGAGGTGAGTCACTACTTTATCATCCCATTGTTCCAACAGGTGACAGTTGTTAAAAACTAACCAGTGGCCATCATTAACAGATTTGTCCAGCATTGAGAGAACCACCTCTCTGTCACACAGAGCCCCAAAAGAGATGACTTTCACCTGAACCTAAAACACATTCATTAAGAAAAACATCAAGCACTGCATTGATGTACATTGGTTACAGCTATTAACTTATTAACAAAATGAAACAGTGTGTGTTACCTCCTTTGTTTGTGCTACACAATGGGCCAGGTTATTTATTAAGTGAAAAGGCTGAATGCTTGTCCACTTATCTCCTTTTGGACTGGGCAATGTAAGGATGATGGGTCCCTCATGTTTGGCAAGATATCGTGAGAGGGCCTCTGGGTTCCCAGTGTAAGGGGCCTCAGTCCCTGCTGTCTGTCCAGGCAGGCAGAGGTGGTAGGCGGCCATGGCCTCAGCTAGTCCCTCCAGGCAGTTCGGGAGCATAGTCTTCCAGAGGAGAGCCCGCTGTAGCAGGGATAAATGGGAGTGAGAGCGACAGGGAACAGCACCTGCTACAGTAGAGGAGGAGAAGTGCAGGTACTCCTGCCACTGTATGGGGCAAGTGGAGAGAGAGGCAATTAACCCTCTGAAGACCGGGATCTTCTCCAAGCGGAGGAGCTCTGGGTGGATATGAGGTGGTATCCAGCTGGGCAGAGCCCTGGTGGACTGTGAGACACTGGGAGGAGGGGAACAGCGTTTCACTTTACTGACAGGATGTTCTATGTCTTGAAGGCCCCTGAGGAAAGCCACCCTCTCAGCCTCAGAGCAGAGCTGGTTGTGCTGGAGCAGAGCCGCAGACACCAGCAGCTTCAGAACAGCGACATGGCTCTTGAAGAGACAAGGCCTGTATTGGACCAGCAGCTGGGCTACCATCCGGTTTGTGACCTCTGGTATTATGTCCCCTGGCACTTTACCAATATATGACACTAATGGCCTACCCTTCACAATAAAGGCCTCTTGCATAACTGTGATGAAGCCACGTAGGGAAAAGTAGTAGGCAGGGGAAAGATTGGACACCTCCCGCAGAGCCTGGTAGAGGGCAACAGCCAGCCTCATTAATTGTCTGGGTGCAGTCAGCAGGGACTCGTGGTACTCCAGCTCCTCACTCAGCTGCTGGATCTCAGTCTGCAGTTTCTTCATTGTGTCTTGACAAACAGCCATGTGGGGGAGAAAATCTGAGTCCAGCAGCAGTGAGGTGTTAGACTGCAGGATGTAGTCGATCAGAGCATCCTAAGACAAGATTGTGTACAGTCAACTGATGATGCAGATACAAATAACAGACCACATTGACCACAATCACAGCGGCAGCTTAATTAAGAAATGCATAAACCACTCTCAAAGGCCCAGTCCATGACTGATGTACAGTATCCTCTCCACAACCACCACACCATGTTAAAGTCCACATGGTCTACATTCCAACTGCAGCCCAGGTAATAAGGTTTACATAGTCCACAATCTAATGTAGATAATGTGGACATACAAAGCCAGGTTACAGCTCAAGGGCACAACATACATTATAAGATTCACGTCTGTAAAATGATTAACCGATAATAATTTGAGTAGGACGGATATCAGCAAGATCAATAGGCAAACTGCAGAGAGCATTTAGATGATGACGTGACTTGCCACCTCACAAAACTCTTTATTTTAGATATAAAATGTAGGATTCTGCAACTACATGAGCTCAAATTCACAAACTGATTTGATTTTGATAATGACAGCAAGTGATGCTATCATCAAATCAGGTGAAAGAAGAGTCAATGCTGATGTGTGAGAGGACAACCGTCACTCATCTATTGTATAGCCTACTTGAAATGACGTAAATTCCAAACAATTGCCTACTGACCATGACTATGCCAAAATGAGCAAAGCAAACATTTTGGGCAACAATTATGAGACAAGCGACCTCTTACGGTCAGGCAGAAATCAGGTTGTATGCCAGTTGCAGATTGGGCCTTTAACACTTTTCAAACCATACTGTTTTGTTTAAGAGAAAATAAAGCCCCAAATGTCCCACACTGATTTCATTCTACTTCACTGAATCATGTAAGACTAAAAAAACCAACATAAACAGTATTTGCTTGATATGATGGTAAATAATGGTCTCGTCACCTCTTCTGTGACCAGTTTCTCCTGCAGCAACTGTTTGTCATTCTGGAAATGCAAGTGTTGAATCAGCAGCTCTTTACATTCAGACTGCAGCAGTTGTGTCAGCATCAGCTCCTGGATCTCTTCTGAGCTCAGAGAGAGGTCAATCACGCGTACCTGAGCCAAGATGGACGGATGGATCTCTAACGAACAAAAGCAAGAATACCTAGTGAGCCACCGCTTTCAGAGGAGTTAGGAGAGCTCATTTCCAAAATGTCCAGAGTGTCCATTCCATTACTTTCTGTTTTTAGATATCCCATGTTAGGACCTAACTCTTTATGTGCAGAGCAATACAAACAGTATAGAGCAGTATGCTGTCTTAATACTGTGTGTCATTACGATCTGTGAAATATTATTAGTAGATCTCTATCAGTTACAACTTGAGCCAATCACCAAGACAAACTCCTGTACAATTATTGTGCTGGGATGATGAATGAATTTGAAAATCCTGCGACTTTAACAGAGACAATCCCTGTACAGATGTATTGACTCCACAAATCCTTCTTACCACTGCTAAGCAGTTGGACAGGCAGATGGGTGCTAAGGAAGAGGCAGAATTCAGGGTGGGTCGGCTGAACATGCTGTTTTAACCCTCGAAGGCAACATCCAGCAGGGCGTGCTAACCTCGCCAGAAACTGTGGACTGGGAATCGCACGTTCCACGTGATTTACCAGGACTCTCAGACCTGCAAAACGAAAGGTTACTACTAACCAAATTAACTACTACACCATGTAAAGCCAAGTATTATAATATTTTTCATTTGTGTAACATCCCCTAATTCACCTTTCTCCGCAGCCTGGTCCAGCTTGTCCAGCATCTGTGGGTCATCAGCACAAACCACCATTTCACAATCTGCCTCCTTCTCAAGCGTGGCGTTCTCTCCTGCAGAGCAGACACTTATTGTACTGGTTTTAAGTTTTTCCAATACAATTTACAATTCACATAAGCTTTGTAGTGATTTTCTATACAAAAGCAGGGGGGTTCAGATGACACAGCGTGCAACAAAAGGGCAAATTCCAGCACAGATGTTTTGTAAAATCTAAGGACCTACCAGTGATGAGTGCGCATGGAGAGCTTATATCTAGATGTTGTTGGGAGTCTGCCAGTAGAGGCCAGCGCTGGACCCAGGCACTCCTGCAGCCCCACAGCAGCAGTTTTACAACCATTCTGGCAAATGGAGCGTCCTGGGGCATACCTAATGCCTGACCCAGAGGCAGCTGCAGCCTCTCAGACACAGGGATGGGAAAACCGAGAAGGGGATATAAAGATGCAGTGTCAGATTGTGTAAACAGAGAGGTTCTGGGGTCCTTGGGGTTTATGTTGATGCTTCCTGTCTGACACAGCTCCCTCCACTTGCTCAGCAGTTCTGCGCGCATATCAGGTCCAAAGGGGCCTAAATAAGAGATGATCGCAGCCAGGATAAGGGCATCTCCTGGTAAGGTTTGGTTATTTAACTCTGCCTCCTGAAGGGAAAATAGAGAAAACCATAATCATTTAAATAAAAAATAATATAAAACACTAAACTATGAAATTAAGCAGCGTGTTTTAAGTGACATGTATAGTATATTTACCTGAGCAGCAGCCCTCCAGTCTCTGACATGCATCTCCAACTGCTGTACAGCTGTAGTTTCTGTAGCTTCTCTTTCTGCATCTGCATGCAGCACCAGCAGTTGCTCCTCCAGTTCTTTTTGTACCAACTGCAGCTCAAGCTTGACATCCTCTAGACGATGGTATGCATCCTCCTTGTCCTGCTTGGCCCGGTGCAAATGACCTCGTGCCTCTTCGGCCAGCACCTCCAATTGCTGCTTGACCAACAGTTGTTGTTGTATACAGCAGAACTCATACACAGCCTGGACCCATCGACACAGGGACTCACAGGCCTTGCTCACCTCTCGCACAGACTCTGGCACAAACTGGGGACTGTGAACTATCTGGCTGAGCTGCTGCAGCTGGTCATCTGTCACACTGTAGCGGTCAAAAAATTCCAACTCCTAGGAGAAATATTAGCAAGAAAGGAATCCCAAAACAGCCTCTTATGCCACTGTATGAAGAGCAATTTGACCATTACTGAACCACTGCTGAACGTCATAAACGTACATATGACACCACTATACTATTTTTATTATTAAAAGAGGTATGTTCAAATACAAATATTTTTTCCACGCACCTGGAAAAAGTTGGATTGTCCAAGAAGCTGTTTAGCACTCTCCCAGCCTTGTGGACAATTAAACAGCAAACAAATGGCATCCATGATTTTCACCACTCCATCAGGTGGATCTCTGTAGTGGCGTACCTCCTCCAGGTCAGATGGATTCAGACAATTAAGAATCTTGAGGCCTGACAGGAACACAGGTCTCAGCTGAAAAAAAAAAAAGATTTAAAATATTAAGTTAATTTTCTGTGACACTTCTATTCTCTTCTTTAGGAATTTGACAGGAAATCTGTTCACCTGTTTCTGAGCATGATTTATCTGCTCTTCCAGATGATACAGCTTGTTCTCCTCCACTACACATGTCTCCCGGGCTTTCTCGAGCAGGCTCCTCCGGTAATCTACAGCTGTGAGGAGCCCTTTCTCACACTGCAGGATGGAGAGGAAGGTAACATGTCATTTATAAAGACATCTAAATGTTTAAATATGTTGGGTTAGTTCATATGTTGTGTTAATATTAGTAAAGATTCAAATTGCAATATTATGTAGGGTTACTTTAACATAATCTCTTCTTTAAAAATGAGATGCAAAAAAAATTAATGTTACTATTAAGAGTTTCTCAGTTTGAAATTGAAAAAAACAATATTCCCTGGTGCACAGTATGTTCTTCAGACTCCATAAGCCTCTGACGTGCACTGAATATATTGCTTACAAGGTTGTTTAAATCATTTCTGACTGTGGTGAAAAATAACCTCTTGCATTAGAGAAACTGTGGCAGCCAATACTGCTGCAACCTTATACAGAATATTGATCCCACTTGAACTGCATGCTGAATTGCTCTACATTACCTGCTGAGTCTCAGCAACCTTCTCTTGCAGTCTTATTACGTGCTGTTTGTACTGCCCAACTGTGTTGTTCATGACATCACAATGAGACAAAAGAGTTGAAATTCTGAAAAAAATACAATAGTTATAGACCAGCATGTGTATTTCTGCTTTGTTTTAAAAATACATAATAGGGTGTCAAGAAAATACCATTTAGACCTGTACAGTCTACTGAAATCCAATTAAACAGCTCTGCAACAAATGCTACATTTGTAAAGGTAATGTGTGTATTTATTGTTACAATTAATTATTGTTACAACTATGTCAGATATTGTTCAGGATGTAGTTTGTGGTGCACCTGTGTTGGATTGCATGATACATTTCAGTGTACCTAATATTTCTTTGTTTCTTGTAGGTACAGAATAGGGTCACTTTATCAGATAAAGCTAGCTCATGGTAGTATAATCACAAATGTATTGGTATATGCAGAGCAGCACATAAAATACTGGAGACACAGGGAGAAAAAGAGGAAAAAAAAGAATCTACCGGTTTAAGAATAACTACCTGTTAGCTTGGCTCTGCTGTTGCTTGTGCAGATGGTTGCAGAGGTAACCAAAGTGGGCAATGAACTCCATGTAAGTCTGAGGGCTGAAAGGCTGAGCTCTTAGAAGGACAGAAGCATATTGACATGCAGACTGATGGATTGCTGCCATAGCCACAGACAGGCTGGCTTCTGAGCCTTCTCTCTCCACTAAAAAAAAGAAAAAGGAAAAAATGTCTTGGTACAGCCTGGATATAACACTGCCAGTAAAAAGGGGTAAAAATTAAGTGAGTATAGATTAACTTTTGGTGGTGTGACTGACTTTTGTGGGGACTAGTTTTGAGGCATTGAGCAGCAACTTCCACTAAAGACTGGTTGGACCAAGGCTGGTACACCTCCGCACAGTAACTGAAGCTCAGGGCCTTAGTCAGTTGTGCCTAGATCACAAAGGACAAAAAGTCATCCATTTAGGTTTACTATTTAAAATTACATTAGAAATTTCACATACTTAATGACACAACCTGCACTCAGTATACAGAGCCCTTTCCACCCCTAATATCACATCAGAGTCAAGTCCACCTCAATGACTGAACTGTGATGTGACAGTTGGGATACAAAGGGTCCTGGACCCTAACCAAGGGTTGGTCCTCTAAGTATCAAACATAAAAGGATGTGTTTAAATGGTTGTGCCTGGGCTGATCTCTCCATATTATGGGTCTGAAAAGTACAGTTTGTGTGTTATCGAATACAGGTACAAAGGTTCAATAACAAGTGTAGTAATTAGAAGAAAATACTTATTTTCTTACATGGGTTCTATTGTTGGCAGGTATCTCACTGCTGTCAGACGTGGTGAAGGGAAGCAACAGGAACACATGTACATTTCTGTGGATTTGGCTCAAGTACCTTTGTTAAAAGAAACAGAACGAATAGTTGAAGGTTTGCAATGTACTCACATTTTCTTTTTCAAATTTTTACTGTGAGTAGAGAATTTTCATATAAGCCCATTCTTGTAAATGTTGTTACATCACCATCATCATCAGTACTGCTACAGTATAATGTAGTGATGAATGCCCACATCACAAGTACATTAGCATTACGTACACTTTGGGCTGTCAGTAAATACACTAAATGTATTTCTAAGCCTAATCTTTCAATAACACAATTTGATGCAGTTAAGTGACCGTCTACCAGTTGTCTCTCCAAGTTCAACTAGCATGAGGACTAATAGATCAATTAGGTATTTTCCTCTTACTTGTCAAACATCCAACTGTCCATAAGGTATCTTCTTGAGTTTTTCACAGCAGTCACTCTGGAAACAAGGTTTCTCAACTCCTCATCTGTGTAGAGCCCTGGGTAGGTTATGTGGGCCATTGCCACCAATAGTTCTTCTCTGATAGACTGGCTAATTGCTTCATGGACCAGTATGATGACATTAACTCCATTCACTCTAGTTTGATTCCCAGCCTCTTTTAGGATCTCATGCAACTTATTCTCATTACCGGGATGCACCTCCATCAACTGGTGGCCCGTTACATAGGCAGCTAAACGCACAGTAGTTTTACGGCCTGTGCCTCTGTCTGAGCCAATCAGCACTCCGTGACCTCCAGGTATGAGCAACGTCCTGAGGATATGTAACAGCTGACTCACCCTCTGTCTGTGTACAATGTATCTGGTTGTAATGTTGTACTCATTATCAACTTTCTGTCCTTTGTCTTCCTCTCCTCTGTCAAGGAGTGCACACAGCTCCTGCAGTAGCACATCAAGGTCTCGTTCCTGATAAGAAGGGCTACATTTTGAATAGTGTTGCTGATTCATTGACTTTAAGGCCTGAGACAGCTCAGGGCCATATACAAGCTTAGCCATTATGCTCTCCATATGCTGGAGGATCTGGGGTTGCAGAGGGTGAGTTTTTAGGCTTGCCTCTTCTGAACGATTATTTTCAGACAGAAGGGAAGGTTCAGTCAGTGTATGGCCTTTCTTCAGGTCTGACCAGCCAGCTGGTTTTGGCTCTTGAGGCAGATTTTGTGTATCTAGACTCTCACCTATTGGCGTGCCTGCTGTATCCGCAGGTACTGTATGAATAGCAAGGCTTGTGACAGTGGGTGGGTCATGTAAACTGACAGGCTGGATATCATCAGCCAATCTAATTCCATAGTGTGTTGTTGCTATCTTGGCTATGAGTGACACAAGAGTTTTGCTTTCATCCTCTGAACACAACCTATCACTGAAAGTACGCATGCACTCATGCATCCAGAGATGTGCTATGTTAAGAACTGATGCTGCAGGCCCTGGCAGGACTGGAGGAAAGCCTGGTAGTAAATAGTCCTTTTTCTGCATTGTCCCTGTGTTTTGGATGTTAGGCTGCCACAGGCACATCCCCCAAAACACCTTCTGAAGGTCATGATGGGAAAATATGAATTGGGGTCTCTGCACAGTAGGCTGGAATTGGTCACATACTGCATCATACAGATTTTTTGTGGCAGTGATGATACAACATGCCATATCTTCACCACTCTGCTTAAGTGGCATTTCTTTGAGCCAGAATTTTAGCCGAGGAGAATGGATAGACAATATAACATCCATAGATAGGCTAGGTAGCACAAAGATGGAGAACAGGCGCGAGAGCCTGGAGGATATCACATTACTGTGGTGATTGCCCAATCCAAAGACACAACACGTAGCCATGTAGCTGATGGTTCCAGAACTCAATAAATTCAAGTTGTAGGTATCAAATGTTAGAATCTCTCCCTTTGAAATATTCTGTCGGAGGGTCTCTAGAGCTGTTGACGTCTTCCCAAAGACATCTATCAACGAGAACGATGGAAATAAAGAGAAAAATCAGATTGAAATTTAATCATATTAGTTTGCATATTTCTCAGTTTTAAATTTAATCAAATTAGGTAAATGTTCTTACTCACCACAGGGGGCTTCATGCAAATCATCCAGAAAAAGAAGCAGTCCTGGCTGTTTTGGCAAGGCACCCATAGTATCTTTACAGTCCTTCTGGCAGCTGATCTTTTTCAGTATAGTGCGCAGGTCTCTGGAGCTCAGGAGTGGACTGGCTGGTAGGCTAATATGTGGCTTGTCAAAACTCAGCAAAGTTTTGCACAGAGTGGTTTTTCCAGAACTGGGCTCTCCTGCGAGCAACACTGGTTGGTTTGCCTCCAACATGAGGTTCAGGAGATAGGTATATTTCCCATACTATGTAAATAGATTTAAGACACTTGTCAGTTAAAATGTTTAAATGCAGTGATTACTACATTTACGCACTTTCATTACACAAGACAGAATGTTCAGGACAAACCTTGGGAGTGATGGAATTTGTCAACAGTGTGTTCTTGGGGCGTATCTTGCTGTTAAAAAAGTGTTCAAACACACTCTCTTCGTCAGGAACCACAATTTTGTACCGGCACGTAAACAGCACTTGACGGGCTAGTAAGTCAAACTGTGGCCAGTGGCTGAAGTAAAATCATAAAATATATGAAGAAAATGAGTAACTGACATTCATTTTGGAGTCCTTTAAAAAAAAGTGATACATATGTTTATAGCAATAGCATACACACTAAATTATTTGCGTAAATATATGTGACTACATAACAACTTCCATAAAGATTATCTTACCGAGGATGCAGACGTCCACTAAATCCCCAAATATAAGCGACCAGAAAGAGGTTCCTGGCCAGCAGGTCTTGTTTAGTGTGGGAATCTGTGCCTTCTGTGCCGGTTCTGTGTAGAGGTATATCTGGTTGGAGAAAAAGTGATGCAGTGTTAATAAAAGTAAAGTCACTACCTTAACTGATCTGTATGTTTATGAAGTTATATGTTCATGCGTGATGGTTATACCTCTTTTATCCGTTTGTGGTATTGCCTCAGCTTTTTCCATTTCCTTCCCAAAATGCTGCATGAGGGCACGGAGGATCCGAACAAATGACATGATTTCTTGTAGTCCATACATGAGGCTTTTCAGTGATTCTCCCTCATTATGGATTGCAGAGGTTAAAGCCTTTTGCCTAAGCAAACAAAGAGTGCTGGAGAAAAGGTCTTCAGCCAGACGATTCCACATTTTCAAGGTTCCTTGACCCAGTTTGTGTTCAAAAGAGAGGGCATCCATTTCAGTCTTCCACACAGCCTTCCACAGATCAGTACCTGTGAAATAAACAAGGCTGCAACGGGTCACTGCAGAGGGACTTGCATCACGTAGGTCAGTGATCTCCATAAGTAGCTTAAGGTGTGATTGGGATGGCAGTGTTTCACCTGATGATAGGCACAGAAATGGGTCTTCAGGACTGCACAGTGTGGTTAAGTAATCTAACCAGCCAGGCTGCCCCACAGGTTCCCCATCCATTACCAGCCATTTCACTATTGGTGTCTGATCACTTTTCTTCTTATTGTTGCAGATTGTATAACTTGTTTGTTCATGTCGTTCTGAATCTCTCAGCACCTTTGCTACAGCTCCATCTTGCCATCCTCTCTTTTCACAGAAGCAGCCAAATACCTCTTCATGGGACATGGAGTTAGGAAATAAGACCACAGTGTCAACAGAGTTCCAGGTTGAAGCAGAGATCTGTGGCTCTGCTTGTGGTGTATCTTCTTCAGTCATATTGTCATTTTCAAACACATATTCCACTGCCTTGGCAGCCAGACGATTGAGTGCTCCAGCTAGTGTACAGTAACAGGTTGTCTTTCCACTACCTGAGGGGCCTATAAGCATAACTGCCTGAGAGAATTTCATGGTCTGGTAAAGTGTAAGAGCACTGCCAATTATTTCGCTGTCAAAGTGAAACCATTTCCTTTGTAATTCTTCTGTAACTGCATTTTTAAGTTTGTTCTTTTCTTGTTCCTCAATATATTGTTGGAAAAGAGGAAACTGGCAGGCTATAGGGAATATGTCCTTCAAAATGATGTAGAACTGTGAGGCTTTCTTGTGCTCATAAAGAACAGGTAATAATACAGACAGAATCGCTTTGACAATGGCGGTCTCCTCCCTTAATCCCTGTATAACAGACAAATGAGAACTGAGCAACTTGGAAGCCTTTTCAGTTTCTTTTCCATCCTTCTCAACAACTCTGGTGGTCACATTTTGTGAAGACGTAAGATCAGTTTGTTCTTGAGCCAATCCTTTAGCCTCATCTGAAATTTCTCGTTGTCTCACACTTTGTTGTAAGTGTATTTCAGAGGTGAAGATGATCTTTTGTAAGACAACAAGATAGCAGCTCTGGTCATCAGTGATGAAATCAGGCAGACACAGAGAATCCTTGGCAAGGCTGATGAGGCACACCAGATGTCGGCTTAAAGACATGGCTTCTGAGAAACCAATGGAAGTCAGCATTACTTCTGCAATGACCCTGTAATCTGGATGGGTTAACGCAATGGGTCTGGTTGCACATCGCAGACTCTCTGGAACCACAGATGTATACCCCTTTGATGAAATGAGAACACATCCATAGCTTAGGCTGGCAGAAATGCTTTTCCCTGCAAGTACCATATGGCATTCTGAATCAACAATGTTTTTGCAACCTGTGACCCCATCAGCAGTCTTGTCCTTAGGCTCCTCATTCACTCTTTGATTCATATTTCTTGTTAACTCAGAGAAAGATTGGTTAATGTCTACTAAATGCTGTCCCAGTAATGACAGGACCCCTTGTGTTAGTAAGTCCACAGAGTCCAGCAGAAGCAATGCTCCAGTCTGGAGGGCGCCCAGCAGCATCCGCTGAACAACATCGGGTCTCATGCTTGGACAACACTGTACATTGACAATCTGTCGCCCCAGCGCTTTTCCTAACTGGACTACAGTATATTTCTTTCCAGACATGCAAGGTCCACTCACAAACCCACATCTGTAGCTTGTAAGAGCAAGGAGAATCCCCAGTATTGCCCGATCTGTGGACGGAGTATGCACCATCACCCAATCTTCCGGACCAAAATACTCATAATCATATTGGAGTCGATGGCCCAAAACATCCACATAACATGCTGGATCATCATTGCCTTTCAGACTCCAATCTTCTGAGCTTATATGATACTTCATCAAACTTAGCCACTCAAACGACGACTCCAGAGGTACACATTGTATCTCCATGAGTTGAGACAGCTGCTGTGCATGATTCATTGTAAGCTGCACTAAAGCACGCAGACACATCATCGTGTACTTAGAAACCAGAGAGTCACTTTTAGCCCCTGTGACTCCATCCCTTATTGAATGGCCAAGGTTTTTCAGTTTTGCAGAGTTGTAAGCCTTTATGTTGCTCAGCTTCACTGGACTCGATTCTTGGAAAGCTTGTAGAATAACACTGCACCAAACTGCCTCCTCAGCCACCAGCAGACACTGAAGAGGATATTCAAACAATAGATCCAACACAGGTAGAGGAATTTTCCTCTCATCAGCAATGTGGAGCAGGATGTTTCCAACTTCATTATCACATGCCAAATCTTGACTGGATGGTTCAAGCTGGTTTCGCACAACAGCACATTGTTTCATGAGGTGTACCATGGTCAACTTTAATCGTTTCTCAAAGACACAAAGCCAAACCAAGGCACTGAAATTTGGTTCCATAGGAGACTGAAAGGTAATGTGCTCCTGGAGGCTGCCAAAAAAACCCAGCACTTTCATCTGTGTGTGGATTTCAGATGTAGCCCCACAGCTCTTTTCATCTCTTTTATTAGATGGTATTTCACAATCCACTTCGAGCCAACATACCCCTTTAAAGCATTTGCGTACAAAGGGTTGCAGTGTGAAAGGCGTTGGGTGGAAGGAGAGAAGTTGTATCACTTCTCTGTCACTCAAGAACCAGAGTCTTGGAAACTGTTCACAGAGGGAGTCCAGGAGATCCACCATCTGGTTGGAAATAGCCTCCATTGTAGACAAACCATCAATGAGAATCTGGCAAAGGCTATTACCATGGAATCTGTCATTTGTCTTCTTGGAATGAACAAAGTTCCACACATGAGGATCACTTAATATAGAGTGCATAAGTTCCTTAAATATCTCATCAACTGGTTGGAATTGCTCCAGCTATGGAAAAACAGAAAATAACTCAACATTTATCTGACATGTAAACTTAAAGCAAAGCTCTGAAATACATCGGTTTCATGGCATTGCAAAAATGAAATATGTTTACTTGTGATGACAAAGACACATACCAGATCCACTCTCTGAACACTAAAGGATGTTTCATGGAATATCTTGTTCAGGAAGGTCCATATTTGCTGGTATCTTTCAAATAAATAAAGCAGCTTCCCTATTAATATTGAAAGGGAAAGCAAAAGACAATACAACATTCATACAGGTTCTGCACTTGGTGGTACATTTTCAAAGAAAAAAAATTCTGAATATCCACCTTACCAAGATCTTGTAGTGATTGCACCCAATCTTCCATCTGCAGCCTGAACTCAACACTATGTGGTGACTTCAACATGGTGGACAAGGTCATCAAATCATTCTCTATGTCCGCAAAGTGTATTTCCAGACCTGAGAGAGAAAACACAAGGCAAATCCCAGAAACCTGTTAGCAGAATATTGCTTTTACACATTTCCCCCCATTGATGGAACCAAAGTAGTAATTCAACTAGCAAGCTTACAATGACTACAACAATGATTACATCTGTATTATTAATTTGCCAGCTTGTTATTCAGTCTCACCGATGATGGTGAATCTCACATCATTACAGGAGTGTTGACTGGCAGTTTGGAGATTTGAAACAGTGCCCTCTCTGGGCTTCTCTGTCTTTGTTAATCCATGTTGTGGCTCATAATGCTGCCAAACAGGGAGAGTGAATTTATCCAGCTGGAAGAGTCTGGCTTCCCATCCCTGTCGAAGCTTTTGGAAGGTCTGCTCCATGTTACACTCTGCTTGTGCATCCCTGCATATCTGACAGAGTAAAAGGTACCATAAACAAAAGTAATCAAGTATCATGTGTTAATGGCATATAAGGATAGTTTGAGGTTTCCTGATTTTAGTAGCACTGCCCTAACATGCCCAACATATATCATCACTCCTGCTCTCACCTTGGTAATAAGTTTCTGGTCAACTTCAAGGTGTTGAGACATCAGTTCAGCAACAGTCACCTTCTTCTCTGGGACATACAGTAGGCCCATGCCTGTCAGATGGAATATATTTTGATCATTTCAGATATGCTGTGGTTGCATGCATGTATTACAATATGTGTGTGTCTGACCTTCAAAAATAGCTTTCCAGTGCTTATGTTTGAGTGTGGGCCTCTGCAGCATGGCCATGACGGCAAGCTGATGACTCAAGCTTTCCAGGATTCCTAAAGTCTCCTGCAGCACTGCATCATGGGTAGGTATGATACTTGTTAGAGATAGAACTTGCTCCTTCCACTTGGCAATTTTCTCCTGAGCTTGTGACACCACAACCTGACAGAAAAATGTTTCAGAAGATTTGTTGGTTTAATTCATATGGACAATGGTGATAGCTTAGGGTTTTTTTTTTATCATCACAAAACTAAATATTCTTAATTTTATAATACAGAATGGTTTATATGCAGTGCTTAGCATCTCTGCATCTCTCTGCATGTATTATTAACACCAGACTACTTTTTTTTCTCCAAAGAAATAAAAAAGGCAATCAATTAAGGAGAGAGCAAATTCAAGTTCAAGTAAATTTAAAACAAATTAGTTATAAATTTGTCATCATGAATGCATACAAATAAATACCTTCTTGCCAAACTTTTTTGATTTAATCATCTTAAGCAGAGATAGGTTCATTTGACATGTTACCTCAGTGAAAAGCAACTGTTTCCATTCTTCCATCCATGTTGTGTACGCATCTATCAGCTCCCACAACTCTTTACAGGCTTTGACCTTCTGAACATCTGTTGTCAAAATGGTCAAATCCATTGGATGTTCTAATGTAAGGCAAGAAAACAGTCTGATAAGATTAGGATTTTTGTTAATACATAACATGACAAAGAGACGATGAAGAGTTTTTGCATGGTTGTTGTGAGACCAAAACCACCATCTTTTTAGCTGTTGTTAAGGTTCATTTTTAGTTTTTCTGTTTTTCTTGTTTAATCTACATGTGGACAAACGTACCATCTCACCTTGTAGGCTTTGACTGTTCATACTAAGTTGCTCCAGCTTTGCATCAAGAATGTGCACATGTGTGCACATGTGGTTCAGTTTGGAGACCATCTCTTTTGCATTCTGGCTTGGGTCAAGGAAGGGTCCAGATGTAGTTACAGAGACCATATTTTTAAGGTCACAGACCAAAAATGAGAATATTGTGTCCAATGCATTAGCCATTGAAGGAAGACGGTGGCACACAATGCTATCTGCTTGCTTCAAGAGCGGAATAAAGGAATCCCACTTGCCCATCATCTAAATAAAGAACACAAACAGAAGGAAGCACACACACTGTAAAAAAAAAGCTATAACTGAGATGTGATCAAACAGCTGTAATGTTCTGAAATAATGTAATAAAACTAAATTGTACAACTATAATGTGGTTATTAATGTCATCATTTTCACTTTTATTGCCAGCAGACCTTTTCTTCCAAAGTCACCTCCTGTTCAGCCATCTTCCTATAGTTCATGCAAATAGTGTCCTGGAGGGAGTGAATGTACTCCAAACGTTTCTGCATGTCAGACAACATTTTCACAGACTCCCTCACCTGAAGAGAGAAGACAGATTCAATTTTACAAGTTCATCATGGCTAACAAACTATGTTTAATTAGTGATCTAAAATGTATCTCCTGGCTGTAAGGTCATGGAGCGCCCACAAACTATGTAACTTACATTTTTTGACTGCAGTTTAAGTTGAAAAAGCTACAAAGTACATGTAGTTCTTCTCACTAAGTGCTGGTGCTTTTTTGCAAAAACAGGGTGTTGGTCAGACAGCAGTGATCCGTACTGTAGCATGGTTGGTTTTGGGATCAGAAATCATTAAAATAGCTGACCTTAATGCACTATGCATCACCTGATCATTCTTGGATAATGGAATCTAAATTAAGAACACATTTACTCTGACAAGGCAGAGACCTTGATGAATAATTAAATTAAAGTGAACGTGTGACCAAAAGAGTCTCAGAGGATCTGAATCTTCCATTTACCAACCTTGTAAAAGTAAAACAGGGAAAACTAGGGTCTCTTTTTCAAGCAAGTATGTAAAGTTTAGAGAGTTTCTATACCATAAGAGCATATTTTGAGAGGTCATGTAAGTCTCGAGGTTCTGTCTTCAGTTCAGCAGTAGCCTTCTCCAAGTCTGATATGAGGCTTTCTGAGTGCAGCTTTATCTGCTCAACAAGCTGCTCTAGCACTTCCTCCTCAATGAACCTCAGCTGTTGCTCTTTAAAAACAAAGGCAAAGAGTATTAAAGCACACAGCATAAAGACAAGAAAGTAATTTCTCAACACATCAGCTGACCATACATACTATTTTACAAAGCCAAGGTGTGCAGACATACCCAGATTTTCCTTCATGTGGGTGCACTGGATGATAAACAGTTTGTTGGAGGTTGAGATTGATGAGGGAGCCATGTAGATTCTTTCGGTCCAGTGGCGTACCTTCTTTATGTGCTCCTCATACATTAAAGCAGGCTGATCCTTCATGGATTCCAAAGAGGCTCGACTCCATTGGCTAATGAACAAATGGATGTCCACCAGCCATGAGTAGCTCTCACACAGCTGCTGGATTTCTAGTTCAGTTTCCTGTCCAGAGAACAGTGGGAATTACTGGAAACACATGAACAGGTGTGCAAATTCTTTAACACGACTACTGATTATGCATTAAGATTTGGCTGGTTTTAGATTTGAAAGTGACAGTCTTGCCTGCATGTTCTTGGCCTGCTCTTTCTCAACTTCTTTTGTAATGTCATTGATGCTGATCTGCCACTCCAGCTGTCTCTTGGGGAGGGGATAGTAGCAGCCATGCACCCTGTTGCCCTGCACCGTTAGCAAGGTCTGTTTAGGCAGCACCAGCCAGCGAGATTGCCAGCAGCAAAACTTTCGACGACCAGTCATTCCATCATTGTTCTTATTATCCACTGGGAATTAAAACACATGGACACTCAAAACAATCTGTCTTCCAACTATATGTAACAAAAAATATAACTAATGTGATTTTGGAACCATTTCTGTTTTTAGACCACATTGATCAATACAGTAACAGGAATTGGGCCGGGTTCAGGCACATTTGCATATGAACACTACGGGTTTGGGTCAGCAGAAGCCCAAATCAACTGAAATCAAAACAGTGAGCTTTGAACACCAGCAACAACTTCAATGCAAATGGCCTTACCTGTAATAGTAGGATGTTCAATACAACTGAAGTCAGAGGTTGAATCCTGAGAAGAACCAGAGCTGAATACACTGTTGCTGATCTCCAGGAAGAACCCACAAGTGTCACACATCTACCAGAGAAGAAAGGCTGGTGATAAATTCATGTTCAAAATTACAAAAAAAATACTGCTTGGATGAACAGATGTAATAAGCATAACATATTAAATATAATGCAGGAATTAATCCTACATAATTGTTGGAGTTGTCTTACTGAAAATGACGTTCTTATTGATGCTGAAGAGCAAATTTAACAATTTATCAAAAGTATATTCAAGGTTTTACATCTGTGCAAATTAGCCTTTTGTGTTTTAGTAATCCAGTCACATTACAAGTGCAAACACTTTTCTGTTTATGGGGTGCTTAGATTATGAACTAGAAAAATGAATTATGTTATTTCTTTTCATCATTACCAATTGTCACAAATATGAGGCACATGTCCCAGTGACTGAAAAATATACTGTATTTGTAGCTGTATTTAACTGTGGAAATGTGGAAAGTACCTCAATTATAGAGTCACCAAAAGTCAGGAGTGCTTCACTCACTGCTTCTTGGAACCGATGTATTGGTGGGTCCACAGTCAGATGACTACTGGTGCTGAAACACAGCTCAGTGTGGAAGAGAGAGCACTGCAGAGATTTCTTCCTCTAACAAACAGAAAGACATCAATAGCATTCATTTAATTAAATATTAATTAAATTCTTTGTCAACTTGCTTTATCTGATGCTTCCTCCATTATTTTATGTGGCAGTGGTGCTTCATAGTAATATTTCTCTTGGTAATAGCTCGAGAGCAGGTTGCAACAGTGCTGTGCCTGAAAATATGGTTTTAAAAACAAAAGTGACAAGGCTATTGTGTTGATAATCAACATTTTTTTATAGCAGGAAGGTTTGTGTTCTTGTAGCCAGACACTGCTACATAAGTGGAGTTAACAAGTGCTCACTTTTCACCTTCAAAACATTGTTGAGAAAAGAAATAACATCTTGTTGGACGATCGTGACAAGACTCTGCACAATCATTTGATTGATGAGGTCAGCAAAGTTGCCCAATTTCAGCAAAATGCACTCAGACCGGGCCAACTCTTTCTTCAGCTCCTGCTGGTGAGCCAGATGGAGGTGAATGGGTTCGTAGCTTTTATTTGGCTTTTTAGCATATTCCATGTGCAGCTGCAGCTGCTGGTGTGCCTTGTAACTGTCTTCTTTCACCTGGGGAAAAAAACAACAACAATGCAATAAAAATAAATATATATATAGTTCTACAGTGATAAGATTTTAATAACATGTTGTAAAAGATTATCCTTCCTAGAAAACTGACCACATGCCCATCTTTTACAGAAATCAACTAGCTTCTTTCTAAGATGACACAGATTTTTTTTTCCATGCTCTGAAATTTTATTCATGAACCAATGAAAAAAAAAGCTTAACACAGGTTTGAGTTTGTTGTTTTGTTTTTCGTCAGAAAAAAAAAAATTGTGATACCGCATTTAGGGTGAAAGAGCGATACTGTGATAACTTCTCCAATATCTGCAAACACTCTTCACTCATGGTTATCAGCACATTCTTGAATTCCACCAATGTGTAGGTTTTAGACTCCTCCTGGGGCAGCCGGTGTATCCCTTTCAGTTCTTCAATTATTCTGTAAAAGATACAGTATCATTATCATCAGGTAATTTGAACAACTAATGTTAAAGTTTAACATCTGTCCCATCTACCAGTTAAAGGTCAGATCCAAAATTGGCTACAAGTGTAGTAGCTCATTACATATTACACCAAAATCAACAATTTAACTAATATTAAATGATTTGCACGTTGATGGGACTCACCTGGTGAACAGAAAAAAAGCATTTCTGAACTGAGGTACAGCTATAAGCAGCATATCCTGCAGATCCTCACACTTGCGTTGAAAAAAGATCTTGCGCACATTTCTATGCCACCTGGCAAAAAAAAAAAATGAAATACACTAAGCAGGCAAAGCATGAAGACAAAAAACAAAAGACAGAAAGCACAGCTTATATATACTTACCAGGTGAAAGCTTTCCGCAATCTAAAGTCCCTGAAAAATGAGATTTCCTGCAAAGCTGTCCACAACACAGACTCTCTGTACCACTCTGCCAGACTGACAAGTCCACCATAACCCCTTTCTGTCACATGTAGTACAGTATTAGGGGAGAAGATGTAGTGCTCAGAGCCAGCTTTACTGGAATGGATCACTCGCAGGTCATAGGGTCTGAAACCAAAGAGGACATATCACTGTGCATTCATTCACAACTGTGTACATTCCAGCAGAATGAAATTTCTACATAAGAACATCTCAGGGAGTCTGAAATTAAAGGGTAGATAACCTTATTTCAGTCTACCTGTAAGAGTCCCCTTCCACTTCTTTCAGGTAATAAAGCCAGTCTCCCAGGTCTTGTTTCTTGGCAAAGATATGAACTACCTCTGTGCCAGTGAGAGGAACTTTATTTGGTTTGGTCGCTTCCCCATTTTTCACAGTCATCTTTTTATCCTTACATCTTGTGACTTTTATTGATTCTTTCTCTGTAAGACTGAAACAATAAAAACTGAGTGTAAATAACAGCAATTAATTCAGGGATCAAATAGTTTGTTAACAGCTAAAGTTGTCAGCTCTTTATGGCACTTTGGTAAGTGGGAAAAAAAAAAACTGTGCGACAGAGTTCCTATAATATACTGGGACAAAACTGTGTCTGGAAAATATTTAATTCCAGCAGACATTATGTGAAAGGCCTATCAACACACACCTAGTCCTATTACATACCATCATCATAATATCATATTTCATCATGCTCATTTTTTGAGAAGTAGTGTGATAACAGTATTGTATGTCATAAATTAGCAAAGATTTTCACATAAACTAAATTAGGAATGACACTCATACCCAAAACTTTAAAAATTGCATCAGAACGAATGGGTGCATTAAAATCTAATTCAAATCTCTGTAATTATTCCATGTACCTCTGTGCTGTCCACTCATCAGCAGTTCTGATAGGGATGTCGGTCCCTAATGCTGAGGCCATCAGTCGAGGTCCTTCTCTCCATTTTGTGTCAGCTATGGCACTCCCAGGTCCTACTTGGGCTATAAGACGAGGGAGTTCCACCACTGATAAAGGTCTGTCAGAGGGGACATTTCTGAGGATGGGGGTACGACTAAACAAAGACCTGGCCACAAAGGCTGCTGAGGGAGGAGGTGGCACCGGGCATAGAGGTGGTAAAGTCACTTCCAAAGAGTGGGCCTTTTTCTTAACCTTGGATCCAGGCCTAGTAGTGTCTTTACCACTGGTCTGAGAAGCTCCATCATGGGATCTTTCCTTTGAAGGGGCAGCGAACATGCTGCTGATATCTCTATGAATACCATCAGCAGGTTTAGGTACCGCAAACTTTGTCTTGTCAATCCAGAGTTAGGACTTTACTCTGGAATGTCTGAAAGAATAAAAACAAAATGGTAACATAAACCTGTAGCGTGAATCACCACCATATCATGCTATACCTGTCCTGCCTTGTTAACTATCCACATACCAGAATCATGATCCATTTTTTAAGATAAGAGATGTACATGAAATTAGCAAGGTCTCTATAAAGATCATGTTCCTTATTGTAAGCAACAAACATAATTGTGGACAGGGATAATCAGAATCTTGGGTTAATATGAATAGTATTCGCTGAACACATAATTATCAGTTTAATAGCATTAAGCCTATTGAAAAAAAGTTGTGTGGAAGTAAAGAGGTGACTGAGATTCAGCAAGTAATAAAATGCAAGGTGCAGCCTGTAACATCTTAATGATAGTTATGTGCAGAAAAACGTTAGCTTTCATTAAATCTTACAAACAATCATAAAGCACTGACATAACATTGTTTTGACTGAAAGGCCGTTTTATATGAATTACATTATATATGATATGATGTTTAGAATTATTTAAATAACTTTGTATGGGTTCCTAAATTACAATAATGCACCATGTTTGCTAGCAAAGCCTTACACAACCAAGCATTTTTTTCTAGTTAACGTTAGCTAGTTAAGCTAACTTGGTTCCGTAGCTAAGTACGTTAGTATAAACCAAAGACGTTACAGTTACAGTTGCCACAGTTTAACACTTGTTCTTAATACCAACCAAGTTCAGATACCAGGAGAATTAGAAAGCAGATAATGACGTTTCTAAGGTTGAATAAGTACTTTAAAACAACTAACTAGCGAAGAACACAAGGAACAAAACTAACTTGTGTGACTTTCTTACCTGGCTGTGAACAAGTTGTCAGCGCAACCACGGCGACGGCTCGTTGCCACGGTAACGCACACAGTAGCTTCAGTTGTGCTGTGGAGCTGGTCAGTCAGCTCCACAGGTCAAGTATGGTCAAGTATGCCAGCTTAAACTGGTCATAACATTTGACCTTATAGCTTTTATCCGACGTAACTTGTCAAGACTACGGTAAACGACAGAAAACACTCGCTAACGAGAAATCACGGCAAATCATTCCACTAATTCCGATATTAAATTCCTCAACTCCTCTGCTGCCTGTGTACAGCCTTGTAGAGGTGAAAGTGGAGCTTTAGTATGTGAGCTGCCTTAGCTTTAGGTGAGTTTTTTTTTTTTTGATGAACACATCAACCTTTTATTACATCAGATCTAATGCAATAATAGCCTATATCTTAATTATAACTGTTCAACTGTATAGACCAAAAGCACAGGGTTTATAGGCTACCCCTGGAATTGCTAACCTAAACTGAATGCAGCCATAGGCTAATTAATGTTATTAACTTCACCTGTGGTTTTCCTGCATGTCAAAAGGTCTGCTGTGAAAATTCTACTATCACTAAAACATCAAAAAGGTTTGAGTAAGAAGCCAAATCTACGTCAAGACTCTTCTGCTGTGTGCCCAGGTGACCACCAACAACAACAACCCCATTAACGCTTCCATGAGTTTGAAATGTGAGTGTGACCTCTTAGAAAAGGCAAAGTACACAGTTAAACCTACTCATCAAGAAGTCCAGTATGACCATATCTATGAAGTCCACCAGTCTTGTGCCTTTGTTGTATGGCAGGGTGTTTTTCACTGTCGAACAGTAGTCTGGTATTGACTCCCACCTGAAACAGACAGACATCATTCAGCCTTTGGCATAATTACCTTAAACCAAATCACCTGTGGTTGATATGACTGGTAGCCTCTCTCAATTTTTTATTGCTGATGTTTTTCAAAATTAACACTACATTTTCTAGTATTTCCCATTGCTTTCTTGCACAAATAACACTTTTGTATACCATCTTTATTCTAACAAGCCTAAGTTTTGTTTATGCTGAACATCAGTCCTCCTCGATTGCGCCAAAAAGCAATACATCCATTTTTCTGCACAATCTGCCCCAACCATGCAGCATAGATGCTAGTAAAATGCCCAAATTTTGTTTCTGTATAGCAACTCTGCTAGTATCACAAAATTAATGTGGTATGACATTAATTAATAATGATTCATTTCATATTAAAATGTGACAACTGTAGCCTAAATGGGGGGGGGGGAAATGAAATTTGTGAAAAACTAAATTAGGAATTGAAACATTTAGCAGCCTTCTTTATTATTGGTCTCACATAGAGTTTTGGGTGCATGCTGAGGTGAAGTGTTGAATCACTATATGTCATCCAGCACATTGGTTCCTCTATGCCTAAAGGCCCCTGTACCCACTAACTTTGCCAGCTTTCTGCGGCTGTAGGAGCGTCTCCAGGGAGATCTCCAGGTCCTGCGAGCTGCCAGGGAGAGATCCGGCAGCATGACCGCAAACGAGGCCTCCAGATCTCTGGGTCGGCCACACACAGCGTGCTCTGTTGAGCAGTAGTATGAGCACTGGCCATAGAAACACATATTACCCACTAGGGGGAGCCAGAGGAGCACAGAGAGAGAAGAGGAAAAGAGAAAAAATGACCAATGAAAAATTGGGATAAAAGAGGTTGTGGGTGGTTGTGACCAGAGAGAATTAGAAGAAAGTAAAACACTCAAAGAGATTCATAATCACTTGACACTCAAGGGCATTTTAAGCAGGGTAAGTTAATAATGGAGGATTGTGTGAGCGGTACCAGGGGAGGTAAAAAAGGTTTGGGCCAGCTTGCGGTCAGTAGTGATGTCTTTGATCTCCTTGACCACATCCACCAGCCTCCCCACCACTGGAGGGATTCTCCTGTAACCCAAAATCCTGCAGAGAGAGTGGGAGAAAGTATGAGATGAGGACAAAGACGAAGTGGGACGGACGGAGAGACAGACAGAAAGAGAAAACCAGAGAGGAAAAGGGAGGAGAGAAGAAAATACAATTTGGCGTTACGTAACATGTATTCATTATGTGGCCATTTCATCCACTATTTCCCTCACTGTGCAAACTCAAGCAGTGTTGTGCTGTAGTTTCTTGGGAAAAAAAAAAAGAACTTGGTACCTGTCCAGGTGAAAAGCTGCGATTTCTGCATTGTGCCTCTCAAAGTCTGAGAAGTAGTAGAGGTTATAATTGGTTTCTTCATCTCTCTCCTGTCTGCCAGGGAGAGGCAAAGTCAAACTACAGTACATAATACATTAAAATTTACATCAAGAAAAGCCTCTTTTATTTGCTCACTTGCTTTGAACAAGCACACATGGGCTGTAGACGTTTCTGTTCACCATAAAATCTACTAACAAACACTTAATTATTAAAATATTAGACACCGTCTTTCCTAGTATTTACTCAAACAATACATTTCTTAGTTATCTGAAGGCTTCAAAATCCCTCTCTTTGCTTCATCCTCATGATTTAATGGATTCATTTTAAGACAACTGAAAGGATTTAATCTTTCCTGGACTTTATACATTCTCTGTTACATGAGCAATGTGTTGGATTTGCCACTTGAGACTCACTTCATGGGTTTGAGCATGGCTTGTCCATAGTTGGGAAATGACATCACCAGCTTCAGTTGTGTCCCCCCAGACTTCTGCACTGAAAAACAGTACCGAGAATGTTTCCATAGTAACAAAGCACACAATGTGCACACATGCATATGTGTGCAACACACCATGCTGTGACCGAACACATTGGCCATTAATGGGGCATACACACACACATACACACACAAAGCAAAATGTAACAGAGAAATTATGTGCGTCATCACCAAGATATAACACAGTTCAATCAGTTTGTGGAGACACTCCACCATGTCATCTCTCTGACACACACATGGCTTTTGCTATATTTATTACATTGTATTTCTTGCATTCATTCCCGTGAGTGCCAGTCTTCACTATATATTGTGATATTATCACAAGCACTGGGTCCAATAAGTTAGAAGGATTTATCCTTAATGTTTCTGTGTAGCATATCAGTTTATCTTTTTTATCACATAATTTGATCTTGATTAAAAAAAAATGTTTTACTGTAAATGTTGTTTTTCTTTTTCTCCCTTTTTTGGACTTCTTTCTATATCTTTCCTTTATATTTCAGGAGTCAAGAAGTTGTTTGTTTGTTTTTTGCACATGGTTACTGTCCTTGAGCACTTATGAGTACATTCACTGTCACGTTGGGCTGTTGTAGTCACAAACCTGGTCTTTTCTGAAAGGTTTCTCTGGACTTTACTATAAAAAAAAGTGATGGTGAACCAAATGTACATAGGCACAAATATGGTAAAAATGTTACTGTTTATTCCACTGTTTTGTATGTAGACTCCTCCTGTTGCCAAAAAGCAACTGTTGTAACAGTGAACTTGGAATCTTAAAATGATTTACACAGAATGTGAGACCTTGTGCTGTCACACAATGTACAGTTTGTCAAGGTTGAGTGAAGATTCAACCACCTGCCATCCCAAATAAGATAACAAAAACCCCTCCCTGCCCATATTTATGCCACAGCTTGTTAAAGCAAGGCTATGTCACTTTTGAAAGATGAAATAACACATTCTTTCTCTTACAAATTAAAAGTTGAATTCAGACACAATAAAACACATCCTTGCTCAATTTAATTAATTCAGGGGGTTTTCTGCCCCAGCCATACTGGTCTGGTATGACCAGTAGCTAATGTTGGCTAACGTTAGCAAGCATTGGACAGATATTGCTATTGAATAGGTGAAGGACTGGGATATTGAAGCGGGTCTGATAATACGGTTTTCTTGGTGGTGGGTGAGAAAAGAGGCTAAGACAAGACAACACCTTCCTAGCTTTGCAGGACAACAAATATATATACCATCATGGGAGGACAAACCCCTGCATGGTATGTACCACTGGCAGATAAAAGAAGTGGCTGAAATCAACAAATCCTACCAGTGGCTGGAAAAGGCTGGACTCAAAGACAGCACAGAGGCACTAATCATGGCAGCACAGGAACAGGCTCTGAGCAGAAGATCAACAGAGGCTGGGATCTACCACACCAGGCAGGACCCAAGGTGCAGACTGTGCAAAGGTGCCCCTGAGACAATCCAGCACATAACAGCGGGGTGCAAGATGCTAGCAGGCAGGGCGTACATGGAACGCCATAACCCCAAGTGGCTTGCATAGTGTACAGAAGCATCTGTGCCGAGTATGAGCTGGAAGGTCAAAATGGGACACACCTCCGAAGGTGGTCGAGAATGACCAAGCTAAGATCCTGTGGGACTTCCAGATATAGACTGACCAACTGGTGATGGCGAACCAACCGGACATAGCAGTGGTGGACAAACATCAGAAGAGGGCAGTAGTGATAGATGTAGCAATCCCAAGCAACTGCAACATCAGGAAGAAGGAACACGAGAAGCTCAAGAAATACCAAGGGCTGAGAGAAGAGCTAGAGAAGATGTGGAAAGTGAAGGCAACAGTGGTCCCCGTGGTAATCGGAACACTCGGGGCTGTGACGCCCAAACTGGGAAAGTGGCTCCAGCTGATTCCAGGAACAACATCCGAGATCTCTGTCCAGAAGAGTGCAGTCCTAGGAACAGCTAAGATACTGTGCAGGAGCCTCAAGCTCCCAGGCCTCTGGTAGAGGACCTGAGCTTGAAGGAGTAACAGGCTGCCTGCGTAGGCGAGTGGGGATTTTTTTATATACTGTTTATACATATATATTTGTGTATTGCTGTATAACTGACTTTGTTGTTTGTTGACTGACTTTGTTGACTTTATGACTGTTATTTACTTGTGATACTGTTACACTATGTTTTAACATTAACCATTATCCAGTAATTGTCACTTGTGGCCACAGTGGCTGTTATTCAACAAAAGTTAAAGAAGTCAATTTACCAATTTTCTAACCACTAATCTTCAAATTATCATTTTTCACTATGAGGCCCAGACAGAATGTCTTTCCAAACCAAAATGTCCTTACAACAACAGTAGCCTGTCAGAGGTCAGTCCTCACAAGTTTAACTAAACCAGACCACACACACAAATGCACCTAAAGGCACCACACTCAAAGTGAAAAAGTTAGTGTGGAGAAACATGCATGATTGATCAACACTGAGATGTTTGCTACATGGCCAGTGACTCAAGTATTCCCGTCCATCCCCTGCTGAGCCTCCAAGGCCCTTCAAAGCTTCACAGTAGCTTTCATTTCAGGAGAACTTCAAAGTGAATCTAAATTTGAAAGTCTAACCGTAAACCTCAGGTGTCACACAATCACAACAACCCTCCCCTTCACCTGACCTCTCCTCCCTGAAGTCCACCCACCTTTTCCACAAAAGGTTTGGGTCTGGGAGTAAAATTAGTTTTGGTTCTGATAGATCTACCTACTCCTTTTCAAGATGGCATGTTGTTTTTGTGCTGACTGCAGTCCCACAAATGTCTTTCGTAAACATATTTATTCAAGAGGTTCACTGAGTCACTATCTAAACTGACTCAGATCCTCCTGTCCTCTACACGAAAAACATCTCGCCTTTGCTCATCTGACACCTCCTCTGTCATGCATGATCAGTGTGTTGTTGGAGTAACAGTGTCAGGCTCTGTGCTATGCTCTGACCACACTGTGGTGGAGTGAAACTGTTGAATAAATACAAAAAGGAAACATTGCACAGACATATATCACCCGGCTGAAAACATAGCTCAGAAGTTTTGTGTCACACCTGCACTGACGATGCGGTGCGTGGCTAGCTGCTGGATCAGTGGCTCCATGTTAGGGTCACGATGGGGGTACAGCTGCCAGCGGGAGATGCCTAGGTGGAAGCGCAGCCAAGGAGGATGGCTGTTACTGTTGCTGTTCCACTGGACGTTGTTGTAGCCTTCCTGGCTAGCACTTACCCTGGAAAGAGAAGGAGGTGAGAGAGTGATGTGGTGGAGGTTAAGAAGAGGGACAAAGGAGAGAATGTCAGCATGATCTTATTCTCTCAGATTTGTCCAGCAGGATAATGAAAATTACATTCAAATGTAAATTAACAAATTTGTTGATCAACAAAAAATTAACCAGCAACAATTTTGATAACTGATTAAGTCATGTATCAAGAAAAATTGCCTTCCAAAACTTTTAAATGTGACATTTTGCAGGTTTTTTTTTTATTTCATTGAAAACTGAATCTCTTTGGGTTTTGGACTGTTGCATTTGAAGATGCCATCTTAGGTTCTTGATAATTGTGATCATTTTTCACTATTTTCTGACGTTTTATAGATAAAACAATAATCAATTAATTGAATAAATAATAAACACATTAATCAGTAAAGTAAACTATTAATAGTTGCCGCTATAACAGAAACTGTAGATGGTTGTAGAGACTATGGGTCATGTTAAGGAGGGGAATGCCACCGGAAAGATGCCACAGAAAAATACCAAGAATTCTAAGGAGGCCACTCGCATTTCTTGTTGTGTCCACAAAAGCTGTGCATCCCATTTAGTTTTGTTTAGACTTTTGAAGACATACATTAACCAACAACGTACAGTAGCTCTGTACGTACATGCAGAAACCTGTAGCTGTAGCATTGTGACAAGTATAAGCCAGGCTTGACAACAGGAGATCATGTCTGCTCCCTGCCATCTGACCCATCTGGTGACAATCTTGCATGTACTGAACATGTATTTGTATTTCAGAGGGATATGCAAAGAAACCAAGTGTTTAGCTGATATATTTTACTTGCTTTAGCTTGTGTTTAACTGTTTTTTCTATAATATATTGTGTGTGTATTATATACTGTCCTGAGTAGTTAGGTGTTGAATATAATAACCCCTGCAGGGATAAAGTTCTATAAGTTGATTATGGCAACTGAAAGAAGTTAAATAAAGCAAATACAAGTATGTTTGGTTAAGGAAAATGGTTTTGGAAAAGTGTTTTCTTGATTCTGAGAATGATGAGAGATGATGTCAAAGGAGAAACGTGCACACACAGTCTCACACACACACACACACACACACACACACAGTATTTTGCACATTCACTGTATCATATACTGACCACATCTGGGAGCTCTTCTCACTAGCCTTGACCTTTGATTTCACTTTCAACAGCCAGTCCTCCTCAGGGACAGGAGAGCTGAGAATATTGTAAAGAGGATGGTCAAACAGCGCCTCCAGCTTTGACAGCCCAGACTCCACAGATTCAGCTCGGTTGGTACCATAGCGACCCACACTGACATTGGCATTTTTACCCTCTTTCACTGATAAGAACACGTCAGAAAGTGTTCTCACATGACCTTTGGCATCCTTATTGGCATCTTTATTGGAAGAATCCTTTTGTGTTTTATCAGTGGGTGGCTCAGTTAGACCACTGGTCCCCACAGAGGTGTAGTTGGTGCGTGCCAGGTCTCTCAGGATGTGTGTCCTGGGTGGCAGTGGGGGGTCACAGGGCTGGTGATGAATGGGAAGAGAGACAAACACCAGGAGGAGGTGGAGGAAAATGGTGATGAAGGCCAAGGACAGACAGATTGTCCTGGAGCGACAGCGCATACGCCACATCATCCTACTGAGAGCAGGGTGGGAGAGGTGAACACATGAAGGGGAGAAGAGAGAAAGAAAAATGTTGTGTACAAAATAAAAAATATAACATATTAGGAGAATATGAGAAAAGCCATATGGTGTAAACACTAATTAAAGCAATAGCATCTAGCAAACCATAGCCGACATAATGAAGAACATGGCCTTATTAAGGAAGCTTTTAACACTGTCAGTCTACTCCTACCTGCTACCATTCTCATATGACTTTACTCAAATCACTGTATAAATCATCTTTCACATGCAGAGAAGCAAAAGGCAACTTACGCACAGTCTTCTTCCTTTATTTTCTGTCACCCCGCTGCTGTTGTTGTTTCCCAGTGGAGTAAAAAGGGACTCTATCCAGTATCCAGTCAGCATTTACCCAGTTGTTTGTACTTTTCTGCACTTCTGCTACCAGGCTCACCTAGGGACGGGTGCCAGGTTAAAGTGATCTGGATACGGATCAATGTGTTTACTCTCTCTTTTAAAGTCAGTCTTTTTCTGCCAGTTTATTTGTTTTGCGTGAGTCCTTTTGTCGGTGCATTCATCAGATGCCACTTCCACAACTGCATTTGTACCGTATTCTTGTACAATCCAAGAATTTAACCTTATTTTACCGAGTCCCTGGAAGTCACACACAGAAAAGAGTGTGACTTAAAAAGAAACACTAAAACGTAAATGTAAATGTAAATGCATATTTGCTGACAAACAGGAAGTATTGGAATGGCAGCCTGCCTGACAGCCAGGACTGTGTTAAACCATCCAGTCAGGAGCTACGTTACCACAAACATGCACTTGATGCAGGTTGCAGGGTGATCTGTACTCTTAAGACAAAATTATGTTTCTTTGATGTAGAAACTTGGCTAAAATATGGCTACTATGAAAAGTAGTATTACTCCTGTCTTAAATTAAACAATTTCTAAATTAAGTTCTGCCTCTAAGAACAGGAAATCACTTTTGCGCTGCTGCCCTTGAGCTGAAATCTTCATTTTCTGTTGGAGAATCTGTTAAAACTGACTTGGCACAGAAATTCATAAGACAGAGACGGGCATTAAGTAATCTATGACCTTTATTGGCATCAATCTGCAGCTTGTGTGAGGTGCTGTACCTCCAGTAGTTGTTGGAAACACCCTCCTTCACACACCACTCATTGGCCTCATCTGTTGACACATTAAATATAGTGGCCCAAACCCTATTGCCCCACAATAAAGCAAATCACAGCAGAGGTCCAGTGTCTAGTAATGGCATAACACAAAATCTCACCATATAAAATATTGTAATAACAGTATTTGGTTTGCTTTTATTAGCCACATAATCAGACTGAATTGCCATTTTGTTTCACCTCATTATTTGATTCGCTGAGAAAAATAGGAAATGTGGATAGCAATTCAGAATTATAATAATACAAATATATAATTTCAGGTAGATTCAAAGTTTTGGTTTGGTGAGGTAAATGCTCTACCACATTTTGGCTTTGGCACAGTTTTTCCTGTACATCTAACACTACTGCAAGAGAAATACAAAATAGTGTGGAAAATATTGGAAAATTAATGAGTAAATATACCGTATGCACAAAAACAGTAAATTATCTGCAGTCTGTTAGAGGCTTCAGCAAAGTAGACTTCGTAACCAGGCAGTGGCAAGACAGATGTTTCATATTCTGTGAGTGTGTTTGCGCTGAGACTTTGATTCAGGCACCTCAGACTTCATGGCGAGTACCGCAGGATACACTGTTTCTGTGAAGTATGGCTCTTTAAAGTCTGTGTGTGTGCCTGTATCTACATGTTGTAAATGTGTGTGTTCACGCAGAGCAATCCACATGAAATATCTGAGAGTTTAACAAAATGCATGTGTCTGTGTATACTGACTGTGCAAAGAAAAGGATCACCTATATAAATGATAGTCTGACTCATCTCTGTCAGCCTAATAGAGAGCATTGAACAGATTTAGTACAAGCTTTTTTCCTGTATTCATGCAGGTGGTCACATTCATTTATTATTTATCAGCACTGATAAAACATGGATGTTTTGGACTGCAACATGAGCTAGATGCAAATGAAGCAAATGAAATGAACATTATAAAAACCATAGTGCGATTGAAAGCTGTTGGAGACTAAAGTAAGGACATTATATTTTTGTATGTGTGCAGTGTTTATTATCTATAAGGATGAGTGTCTCTTAATGAGTGACTATCAAAAGCAAATACAAACTTCTGTGACTAAAGAGAACACACAAATACATGCGGGATCTGGTTTAATTGACTTGCCGGCATGTCTCAGTGGGTCCAGAGGATTTAAATTCAAAGATTAGGACACATGGCTTGTGATATACAGATGAGTGACATATGAAACAAACAGAGTCTACAGCCACACCAGCGGCTCTGTGAGGCTGTACTCCTGTTGCAGAAGCTTATCTTATCTTATCTTACTTTTATTTAGATGATAAAGCGTTAGCATGCTAACATTTGCTAATTAGCACTAAACACAAAATACAGTTAAATACAGCTGATCATTAGTTTTGCAGGACATAAACCAAAGTACTGGACAAAGTAATGACATGATAATGGCGCAAGATGACAAGTCAGGTGAGGACCAAAGGTGTTCAGACAGAAAGCGAAGCAAAGTTTGGCCTTGTGTTATTGTGTGTGCGGTCTTTGCGTGCCTGTGTGTCTTTGCGTGACACCTCAGCCTCTAACTGATCTCAGAACCGTCCAGGAACTCCACTTCTTTTTGTTAATTTCCTCCAGTCTCTCTCCTTTTTCCTCTTGCTTTGTATGTTCATGAAGTAACGCAACATTCACAAAGCCCCGGGGTAAGCACAAATTCCAATGATGTCTTTCCACTGACTTTTAATGCAAACAGGCCGCATCTAAAATTCTAAAAGTTTTGTCTGAACACACAGTTAGGATTCATCTTCTGGGAACCATGAATAACCACCCATTAGTTGTTGAGACATCTAGTCTCAGAAAGGTTTTGGGCCATCAAATAGCCTCAGTGCTCCATGACATAGATTCTCCAAGTCTCTGAAACTCTACTGAACACCATTCCTCCTAAATATGTCCCCTCATTTGGTGCTTTCATGATGGTGGTGGAGGGCGCTACCTAACAAAGTACTTACTTGAACCCAAACCATGATCTTTCCCTAAACCTAACCAAGTCGTTTTTGTGCTAACTAACCAAACCTTAACCATAGCATTAAAACCTTAACCACCACACGTTCTAGAGGGCCTTAAAAAACACATTTTGTCGTGTAATTTGTAAGACATGTTGTATGATTCACATTATTTACATACTCATTAAACCATTTAGTGAACCCTTGTGCCCTGAAGGGAATCATCTGGATTCATGATATTTTTTCACTTATTTATTCATGTTCTTTTCTTTAATTTGCCTATCTGTTTGGAAACTGTAATTGTAATAATAGTGATAATAAATTATCATTTATTCATGAAACCCAAGGATGCTTTAAAGAAAGAAAGAAAGAAAGAAAG
This sequence comes from Maccullochella peelii, assembly GCA_002120245.1. Classification (NCBI taxonomy): domain Eukaryota; kingdom Metazoa; phylum Chordata; class Actinopteri; order Centrarchiformes; family Percichthyidae; genus Maccullochella; species Maccullochella peelii. The sequence continues at coordinate 37,924 of LKNJ01001245.1, read as the reverse complement.
AAAGCTGAAAGTCCACCCAGTTAACTTTTTTTGGTGCAGGAAATACTTTTTGTCACTATAATTAATTTTGCGGTTTGCATTATGCTGTTCATGGAACTGTGACTTAAAATTAAATTAAAATGAGTGTGTGCTTGAACTCTTTGGTCCTCCATCCTTGTTCCTTGTTATCATTTTCAAGGTTGTCCGCTCCATCTAGAATTAAAGAGCACATCATATTTTGTGTCCCTCTGAGCTACTATCAAGATGTCATTTGTATTTTTTTCACTTTCTTATTTTAGTTGACAAATATCTTCAGCCTTCGGCAAGGCGATGAGAGGGATCAGTCAGAAGATCACAACTGTCATCTTCATGTCTTTCCCTCCAATGTTTTGATTTGTTTTTCTTCCTTTGGCTCACCTAACAGCCCTCTGGGCCTTTTGCTTTTTGCTAACACACTTTCTCTGTCCCTCACTGATGTATTATAAACAAGCTGGTTCAGGCTTGATCCACACACACCACTCGTCTATCATCCCCCTCTGCCTCTTTACTCTGGCTTCATTTCACCACCATCCTCCATTTTCCCAAAACATATGGTCCCCTTTCATTTCAGTCTGGAAAGCAGCTAATGAAACACACAGCCACAGCTACGGATGGTCAAAAAAAAGAGCTGTCTCACGCACACGCTTGCAGAAAGACACACACGCACACTCATATTAATATTGAATTGTGTTTCTCATTTCTCAATTAAAAAAAGCCCACTAGTGATGTTCAGATGAAAAATGTATCCCTCTTGCTCTCTTTTGCTATACTGTCGCCCTCGTTCCACTCCTCTCTGACCCTCTGTATCCTTGAGTGACTCTTGAAATCTGTGAATTTTGACTCTCTGAACTCTCAAAAACCCACTTTCTCTCTATCACGAAGTCTCTTTTTTCAGTACCAGCTATTGAATTCTGTGAGATGTCAGTCACTACATTTCCAACCCCCTACAGATGTCTTCGCTCTTTTACTTCCTGTGTCTTTCACACACACACACACACACAAACTCAGGAAAGCTCCAACCTTCAACCCATCATTGCAGGTGGTAAGGAGGTTGCTAAGATACGGCACTGAGCTTTTCCAACACAGAGATGCTTCGAATGAGGACACAGCGTGACGGTACAAAACTGTGTTTGAAGTTCAACATCAACAGTTAAAATACTAATCAATGGTATTTCCACATTAATAAAACTCTATTTTCTCTACTGCTTGTTGCTGTAACATGATATGTGAAAGCTTTGACAAAGCAGCCGCCACCACCACGACTGCAGGTAAGGCCTTAAAAAGAAAGTATTGTATTTTTTATGAAATTATTCCACTGTTCTATTATAACTTTCGGATTTTTATATATTATATGTCCTAGAGTTTCCCCTACATGATGGTAAAAATAAGCTGCAGTCTAAGTAAGAGCCTTCTCCACTCTGCCAGCAATTACATTTTGGTGAGGAATATTGTTAAATAATTGAATTTATCCGCTATAAGGCTTTCCGCTTTCATTAAATTCAATTCAGTTTTATTTATATAGCACCAAATCATAACAGAGGTTATCTCAGAGCACTTTTCATACAGAGCAGGTCTAGACCGACTCTTTATAATATTATTATAGACGAAAGTGGCAAGGACAAACTCCCTTTTAACAGGGAGAAACCTTGAGCAGAACCAGAACCAGGCTCTGGGTGGATGGTCATCTCGACCGGTTGGGTTGAGAGAGAGAGAAGGAAGAAAGACAACATGCAGTAGTATAGCGCAGTTCCACATAGAGATGTAAAGTAATAGTGGTGATAATCGTAGTGGTATTGATGTTAATATTAATTAAAAATAATAATAATAATAGCAATGTAATAATAGTAATACTCATAATAAGACCAATAACAATAATAGCAGGAGCGGCTGTTGAGCAGGAACATGGAGGACAGCAGGTGGCCTGCAACCACAGATCCAGACTCTACAGCTCCGGGGGCAGAAATACCTGCAGAAAGCACTGGGCCGGGAAAAAAAATATGGTTACCGCCCTTGGAAATTCATTATGTAACTAACTTTAAACCAACTTTAAATTTAAAAAGACAGACAGACAGAAAAGAGCACCATCTACAGAAACTCATGGAGCGTTCAGTCAGCCTTCATCAACTCAAACTTCTAAATCTGGCATCGTGAAACTGCACTCAAACAAGCAACATAGCAGGAAAAACCACGAGTGTCTTGGCCATTTGATTCATCAACGCAGCAATAACCTCTTAATACCCTGTAACACGCAGATCGCCCGTGTGGTGTTAGGGAGATGTGTGCAGGACATTTAACATTTCGCTCTTCACTGAAAGTTCATGTGAGCCTCTTTCAGGATAATGAGACTTCTTTAAGTGCACTGGGGAGAGCATTTCAGTGTTGAGACTGAGCAAACAAGCAGAGCCTTTAGTGTGACTCTGTGGCTCTTTGTATGAATATTTAACAATGTTGCGGAGACACAGGGTGAGGGAGGAGATATATAAAGAGTATCTGCGGTGAATAATGAATGAGATTCATCACAGGGTGGAACCATTTTTACTGACACCCATCGGCTTCATCAGAGGGCTGTTACAGTAAGTGCAGAATGTGCAGGATCCCGGTGAAGCTGTGTGAAAGTCATCAGCGTATTATATTGGCAGACATCCACACAAATCCAGATGTATCCCTGTCAAATCCATTTCAATCATAAAGGGTTGATGTTTACAAGATGGAGAAATGTTTGTAAGCCCGTGGTTCTCAAACTGGGACTGTTCCTCACCATCAGAAAAGCGGTGAATGGATTCGAGAGGAGCTTTCTTGCCAAAACCTCCATTTAAGACCTCTCTGGCAACACCACAAGGTATGAGATAACACCTGTCAGTGTTGCAGACACTGTAAGTATTTGTGGACCATGCTAACGTAGCTATTAACTGTAGTGACGCCGCAAAACTGGATAATGTTAACAACAATCTACTTTCAAAGAACTTTAGAGGAAGCTTTCAAATGAGTCATAATGAAAGTCATACATACTGAAACAGGATGCACTGAAATAAAGATACTAAAAAGCTAACTAAACAACCACATCTCTCCTGCAGCCATTCTCTAAATTACTTCTGAAACGCCTGATTCTTTCTCACTGACGCAGTCACAGAACCATAAACTTTTTTTGGAGGACCACAGCTGGAAATGAAAACCTTTGCCCTGAGAATGTACGTAACAGTTCACGAGAACATAACAGACAAGAACAATTAATAAACAGCAGGTAGTTAACTGCATTCATGTGGTGTCCCTCATTAGGTGGCTACACTGAAGACCAAAAGGACAGGAGGATTATGATCCACTGTTGAGGCTTTGAGACAAAAGAGTGGGCCACCAATGATGGTTTTAATAGGCCTATCAAGATGTTTGCATTGCAATGACTGTATTCATCAAACATCACCAATGCTTAAAATGTGTTCAGTTTCAGGCTAAGGCAATGTCAGCTCATTTAACATTGCCATAGCCTATATAGTTAGTCATTTATAAATGTGCAACTGAGTATGATTAAACTGAAAAGATATCAAGAACATTAGCCGTTTGTTAGCGTACTTTAATAGGGCCCAAATTTTCAAAACGTATAAGTGGGATACTTAATGGTTTCTTTTAGCTAGCAGAACAAAACGTAAGAAGAAATGTTTCTGTAATTTCAACCAAATTCTCTACTAAAACCAGAGAGGTCTTAAATGGAAGAATGTCACACTTTAAAAGAGCAAACTCACTTTTCAGGCAGTTTCAGGACTCAGAACTAGACAAAGACTCTACAGAGACATTACAGGGAGCAAAAGGAGACGTGGCCTGTTATTATATGGATCAAACATCTACAAGGACATGTAAGATTCACAGATACAGTATAACTAATGAGAATATATGCATGTAAAATGAATTTAGGTAGCTCAGTTTGTGGCCGTCAGGTTGACAGACAGATCATCGTCACTGACTATTTTCTGCACAGGAAGAGAGTTTTGTGACCAATTAGAGGTGTCGGCGACAAGAGTGTGAGCAGAAGGGAAATGGTGAGAAAGAGGGTTGGCGAGAGTCGTCTTATTTGTGAGGCCAGAGTGCAGGCTGACCTGATTCAGGGTCATGGTGTTTGGGTACACATATGCTGAGGTGGAAGTTGCCAGATTCTGCTAATCTGTCAATAATGGCCGCCTCCCTCCCTCCCTCTTCTGCTGGGTCAAAATGCCCTCTGGGCTGACAGGGTGCAAAAGGGACACTTCATTACATCACATATTAAGTGCTTTCTCTTAAGAAGACAAGTGTCGCATCTTTATTTCAGCTCCTAAAATCTGCACTACCAATATTAACAACTGTGCTGTTCCTATGGTCACAGCTGTGGACTATTCTGTTAGGAAGACACTCTTAATATTCCCGTTTCTGCACGTGTGCTCTAAAAGCGAAGGCACTTTCTCTATTTATGTGTTGCATATCAGCTGCGTTCACCGGTTCATGTGTGTCAAGTGCACAAGATTTGCTCTGAGGTGGCCACACATTAATATTCTAAACATTAGATAAAGTGGTCACGCACATATTTCATGTCATGATGATGTTTTATTTTAGCCCTGAGTTTAACACTGGAAATAAGATTTGTCTGAGTTTAGGATTGAGATGGTGTTAGGATTAGAATTGGGGCTGATTTGAGGTCAGGGTTAGGGACACATACATACACAAATATAGCACATGTATAAACACACATATAATATGTATGTACGTTTACATATAAATGCAGCAAATAGTCAAGTGATAATGATCAACTTGTCTTTTTGATACCTTAGCATCAAGTTGAAGGACTCAAACAGAAATAAAGGTCATTTCACATGTCCATATTTTGTTTCATCTGTGAGTCTCACGTGTAGTTGACTAATTGTGCACATTTACCACAACCTGCTCGATAGTCCCTTGAAATGTGCTGTATTGTTAATGTAGAGTATTATGTACTAATGGATGGATGAACAATTATTGTTGAAACTTAGATCCTTTGGCAGCAGTTTGATTATTGAACTCTCTCTACATAGTCCTAATCTTCAATTAGCTGATTTTAACTATCATGAAATGCCTGACAAAAGTTTCATTTAAGCACTGACTCATTTGTTCTCCTCTCTCCACGCAGCTCTGTAGACAGGTGCACCAAGATCCCGTTTCACTGAGAGTGACTTTTTTTTAAACCGCTGTATTGATTAAAATGGATTGCATGAACTCCGAGTGTCCCTCGTTGCTGGTTTCAATAAGGAACTCTACAAAGACATTTAAGGAAACTGTCAGTTTGAGAAACTTTTTTCCCACAATACCTCAATTGCCTTTAGAGGAAAATAACATTTAAACTGTAAAGCAGCATCTCTTCAACATAACTTTTTCCAGTTTTTCAGGGACAACCTGCCTCATCCAATCTTCATCATCCACTCTGACAAGTCCCTAACACTCCATCCTTTACCTTTTTTTCTTTTTCCATGTGAACATAAACCCATGTCTGGTATTTTTGGAGGCACCTTTGTTAGTCTCCTCCTCTGAGCATTTCTTACTTATAAAAAGTCTGCTGCTGGCATGTTATTCCTCTGTGTGAAGCAAATACTTTTACTCTTTTTCTAAAACTCTTTTGAAAATCAGACATTCACATTCAAAATCTATTTATACTTGAGACAAATAAGTCATTTGACTCTTTGCAATGCTGGTGCAGTCACGAATGACTAACTGCACAACTGTAAAAAATGATAAATCATAAATCTGTCTCACCAGATTTTGGATTTTAAAGTCATTGAATTTATAGCACTGAATTTTTTGGAATTATGTTATCTTAACTCCTCAAATTTTCAATAACTAATTTTCAATTTTTTTAAACTTGGAATTTTTTATTCTGAATTTGTGAAGATGGTAAAATAAAAGTGAAAATGAGTGCAAAAACATTCAGTGCTATAAATTCAATGGCTTTAAAATCCAAAATCTGGTGAGACAGATTTACTTCCATAGTACAGAAATTGTATTTGCTTATGATAAATTTGACCTAAAATTTCTTGCCTAAAATGTAAAGAATGCAATTGAATCCCTTCAGCCACTTACAAATATTATGAAGACAGACTGCAGTTTAAGTTCCTATTTCACCACATTTCAGAGTTTATTGTACAATCAAGTCAATTCACACAAAATAGTCCATTGCACTGGACCATTAAAACTGGCATCAACATGAAAACAATCACACTGCTAATATCACCCGGTGGGGGGGGGATATTATTAGGGATTATTACAAACACCTTTACAGGGAGAAAAGGTGGATTGGGTTTAGTGTTGTTTGGCTCAGGAGATTCGGAGCCTCCAGTTGTAAGAAGATGACACTGGCCTTTAAAAAGAAGTTTTTCAAGTCGCATCAAAATATGTACACATAAAAAATATTAAAAACTTTATTGAAAGACTAGTGCGGTTGAAGAGAAAGAGAGAGAAAGACACGTGTGAAAAGTTACAGATGGCGTGGACAGTTTACTTTGGCAGAAACTGCTGAGGAAGGTGTCAATGAAATGTTATTTCAAAAAACAGTGTGTGTCCAGCACACACAAACATATAAACTCATTCTCACACACACACGCTCCCTGAAGAGGAATGAGAATAAATGACTTTGGAGACCCTGGTTGGCTGTATTGTTTGTAAAAGTTGAACTTGCGTACTTGCACATGCACACTCACATAGGACCATGGATACAGCTTCAGAGGCGGATGAAAAGAAAGAGAAAAAAGGAAAGTGACAGACAAGGCAGGAAGCTATTATTTTAGCTTTTCATGCCTACCAGCCTGCTGCACTCAAAATTCCCTTTCAACTCTTTTTCCTGCCAAGGACATTTTTAAACTGGACAAGATCTCCAAAGGATGATTTATTTTCTGCCACAGTGGCTGGTAGTGTGGACGAACTGACCTGCCGCAACAAAAGAGTAGCCAGCGTTTGGCTGGCAGCTGGTGTTCATTCCCAGCCCAGTGACCACGTCAGAGGGGAGGAGGGACAGCGACGCGGTGCTACGAGCACTTCCACACGCACACGGCCAAACTCCCCCCGAAGAACATGTAGAGCAGGTTCTTTACTTCGTGTGTGACCTCAAAGCCAAAACCTTCGCCGATCACCACGTGCCACGAGCTGCCGAATTTCTTGTCCATGGACTCCTTGATCATCTTTGCTGCACTCTGGAAAAGACAGCGAGGACAAAAAAGATCAACCAACAAAGAATATGATCTTGGTATTGGGAATAAAGTCTTATAGTGTTAATAAACCTCTGACACAATATCGCTGTCAAGAGTGTGATTTAATTCCCTTGCAAAAGCCATTAACTATAAACACAGCATAGCAGGAAAATATGAATTTGTGACCAAGCTAGCAGGCAAACACCAAAGACTGACAGCACAATATACACTTACCTCATTGTTGGTGGCAAACTTTTCACAGGCTGTAACACAGAGCTCCATGGTCTCAACCCTCATTTCCTCTGGCATGTCTGTGTGCTGAGGACAAACGAATGGTAAGGGTCAACGCTTTCCTGTCTGACAAACTTCAAAAACAAAGTAAAAAGCGCAACAGTTTGCTGTTTGCTGCAATCACAAGTGTAAAGTGCAACACACAAACCATTTCTGTAACTTTCAAGTCAAACAAAAATGATGCGTGATTATCAACAATGGTATTTACAGACCTGCACTGTCAACCATGGTGATGCCAGTGTTTAGTCTGCATGTTGTGACTGACCAAAGACAGTGACAAATGTGCTTGCAGTCAGATTCTGCAGTCACAGTAAACAGTCCAACTCTGCTGTGTATCCTATCTGCTATGGTTTGCTAATTGTAGAGTGTATGATACCCAAGGTTAGCTCCTCTGTTTGTGTTATCTGTTGTCTGTAAATACAAAACTGGGTCTTGTGAAATTCAGTCTTGTAAATCAGTGGAATGTACAGTATGTGTCCTCTTGTTTCCTAACAGGAAGAGGAGGAAGAGAAAGTTTAAAAGATAAAATTAACTTCTAAGGATCTTGAATCTTCTAATTTGCGAGGATGTCTTCAAAAGAATCTTTCGTGTGCCCGTCTATGATCAAAACCCATGGCTCATGAGAGATAGCCATTAATGGTGAGAGTCTGTAGAGCAACCATACTCTATTTGAAGCTACAGGTCAGTCACGACTGCATTTGCTTGTGAGCTTCTTGTGTGGATGTGCTTTAGTGCCCGAGTCAGCAAATGTGACACAAAAGTGTCACTGGGAAGTTTTCTTACATCTCTAAAAAAAAACAACAACTAACAGTTACGTAAAACTGACACAGATTTCTGCAGGCACATTTTATGTACTTAATGAGACTTGTCCAAATTCCATTTCAGTCACAATGCACATACAGTTCATTTGCAACATGCCAATACATCACTACTATACCTAATAACCCCCAGCAGCCCAAAATGTGCAGCCTACACAGCAAAAGAATGCAATCAAAATATAATTGTGATGTTGTCACTGCTCCCAGCCGCAGTTAGGATGTTCTTGCCCTGTATCCAGAGGCACTGTCCCGCTTCTCTCCTACCCTGATGAGAGGGAAGCTGTGCAGTCTCTTGTAGTCGGCCTCCTCTTTCTTTCCCTCGCCAGTCCCAGCCATCCCGACTCCTGCAAAAGGACATTTTCTACACGTTAAAAAAAAATAAAAATAATGAACCCACCTAGTTAGAAGGTCTACTAACTTCGTGACAGAAAAGCACCTCACGAGGAGCACGGACAGTCCTGTGGTTGCTGAGTAAGCTTACATCTGTAGCTAACAACACTCTGTAACATGACCCAGCTGGAGACGAGGTTCACTAGCTAAAATCACTGAGCTATTGCTAGCTAGCTAGCTACAACAAGTATCTCATCGTAGTTTACACCAGAGTAGGTGGTTTCTCCTTTAGACAGCAATCGCCCATGACTGTTGTTTTGTAAACCTGGCCAGGCTCGACCCGGTTAGCAACGGTAACCAGCGAACCAGGTTTTACTAGCTAGCTAATTAGCTTAGCTTGGTTGATAGCAAACAGCTGATGCTACCGGTTGATGTTTTCCACCTCAAAATCGAGTTATTTAAATCCACCGTCGTAATATTACGAGTTGCAGTGTGCTGTAGATAGTTACTAAATGCAGAATGGCAAATAGGTGAATGCACAGATGTGAGTTACTTACGAGGCGTTTGTCCACCGAAAACTTCTTCTGTTTGACTCCAGTTCGGTTGTTAAGGAGACATTTTAAACAACTGATGTCCGTACGGGGAAGCCCCGCCCACTACCGCCTAGCTTCGTCCCTATTGGTTCAGTGTCTGTCAATCAACTGAAAGAGCCACTATCTATCTACAGTATCTGTCACAGAAGTATTGGCAATAATGTACTCTCACTCATTAAAATGCAGAATTGTCCCTGTCAGTGTTATATTATTATATCATTGGATCGATATATTTGATGCATTAACATAAGCAGTACTTTAATGTTGTTGTTGTTGTTGATCGCTAATTTTAACAGCTTTATATACTTTTTTATTCTATCACGATGCAACATAGTTTATAGATGATATTTTGTGTGTAAAATCTTAGTCCATAAAGTAAAAAAGTACAATATTTGTCTCAGAAATGTTGTGAAGTAGGACTAAAATGTTGAATAAAATTGAAGTGGAGTGACAATACCTCATAATTGTATCTATGTACTGAGTAAATGTACTTAGTTACTTATTTTCCCCCTCTGTCTGTCTGTTCTAAAATTACACCACTGTTGATTAGGCTGCATGAGAGTAAAACCTTTTTTCTATCCTTCCCTTAAAAGCCCTCTTACTGAACCTGACCCACATACAGCTGGAAACATCTGGGTGGAATCCCCGAGTGGAGAGTTTTGACCCAGAATTGTCAGTCTGCTTGACACACACACACACACACACACACACACACCTGAAATCGCACTCACATTTAGTCTCACACGGCCGCTGGAATAACCCAGTGGTTTCTGAAACAATGACTCTCCTCTGGATTAGAGTGGATTATCAATCCCTGGAAAGACAGACAAACAGATCCCATGCTAATCTTTCTCTCTCTCTCTCTCTCTCTCTCTCTCTCTTCTGCCCTTGTCTCTACCCCTCTTTATGCAACCAGAAGAGGGAGGCAGGGAGGGGGGAGGGAGGGAGTCTGATTACATAGATTACATTATGAAATGTTTTAGCAGGATCTTTGATCAGCCCAATTGACCCAGTTTGGTTACAACATTGGTTCGAGAGCCAAATAAATACGGCTTGACAGGACAATCCCGTCTCAAACGTACTTTTTTCTTCTGTCTTCATCGGCAGAAGCAGTTTGCTCAGTTGTCATAGTGATGCGTCTGTTGAAATAGCCTAGAGCTTGGCAGCCATTATGATTTAATCCATAGCACTTTTAAGATGTCTTGTCCGCGGTGGCTTAAAGTAAAGCATTACACTTCTTTCTTGTATCACAGATTATTTTATATTTAACTTCTCTGCCTTTATTTGACAACAGTGTAGAGAGAGACAGGAAGACAGATTTAACAAAGGTCCCCCAGCCAGAATTGACCCATGGATGCTGCAGTAATGTGGTATACGCCTTAACCATCAGGCTACCAGGGCACCCCTAAAGTTCATTCTAGACCTTGGAAATAACAGTTTGACAAAGCAATCTTCTTACTAGCTTTTTCCAAAGCTTTCAGCTGCATCACACAGTCCATCATGGACCTTGAGTTGGAATTCAAGGGAATTGCTCCCAGGTCAAAAATGCTAAAACTTTAATTCTTATCAGATTAATAAATTTGTGCTCCTTTGTAGCCTGTCCATGTCTGTCTGTATTTTGTTTTCTTATCTTCCTAATATCTGGACGTGTGTTATGTTTATGTGACATGAAGGAATACATACATGTGTCATCTGAACTCATTTCATTTTTAACACTTTTTATTAGTTTAGATGTTGCAGTGATGCTGGCCTACAAGGTCAATGAACTGTATTCAGAGTGCATCGTACTGTATATGTGTATTATGAATAATGTATTTTTGAGAGAGCAAAAAAATGTATTACTCTATTCTCAACAAGAGGATGTTATTTGTTTGATTTTTATATATCAGTGTCTTAATGTGTTTCTGTTTTGTTATTGATTTAAACAAGAGAAATGAATATGACAACTGTGCATGTGGGTGTGTGTATTCATCGTAGATCAAGTGTGAAACATCTTCAAATACACTGAGAGAGCGCGAAAGAGGGAGCATTAAATACCCAGGTGAGACATCACAAAAAAAAGTGCCAGAGGGCTGGAAGGCAAGCTGAAATAAGAATGTCAAAACAAAGCAGAAGGATGGAGAAAAGGAGATGGAGGTGTTTTTGACAGACGGTGTAGTGAAAAGATGCCAACTGGCGATGAGAGGTGGATAAAAGAGAAGAGGAGGAGGTGGCGGTATAAAGACCTTGAGGAAAGTATTCATCATGACGGGAAAATATTCTGTAAACATTTTGTGGTGAATATGCTACGAGATGAGGCAGAGTCCTGAACAAAAACAGAAAATTCTGCTACACATGATGAAAAAAATTCAAGGAAAATAGTTTGGAGAATGGAGGACAGGTTTTGAGGGTAAAGCAGTTTGAGGTGGAGGACTGATCAACAGTGAAATTACAGAATGTAGATATGGGGGGTGTGTAACAACTGCTTGACTGGAGAGTGATGCGTTGCAACCATTTGTAATCTGAGTTCTTCAGGGAATGAAGAAAAGTTGAGAAAGATTGTGAAAGGGATGAAGATTTGCAGTAAAAATGAATATTTGAGTCGGTGTATTTGTGTCTGTGTGTGACAGAGAGTGTGGTGGTGGGCGGTGGTTGGTCACACAAGAATTTCCATCATTTCTGCCTGCCTCAGAGAGAGCTAATTAAGGCGTATCTATAATTCAGCAGCAGAGGAAGCAGATTGTTGGGGAGGGGAGAGGAAGAGCCCATGTGACTCTGCTAACAAGCTGTGACAGAGATCAACAGAGAGATGGAGCAGAGAATCGAAAAATAACAGCAAAGAAAAATATTCACTGACTGGATGACTTACTGACTGACTGGCTGTAAAGCTGACTGAGCGGTCTCGCTGACTGACTCACTAACTCATTCACTCACTGACTGATTGGTTGATTTTGTAATTGATTTGTAATTGTAATTAATTTTGCCAATTTTTTTGCATCACAGTTTGTTTCTTATTGTTTGCACCAAAATCAATAAGATTCATCCTCTGGGGAAAATGAATTTCTGGACAAAATTTCACAGCAGTTCATTTAATAGTTGTTACTTTACCATGTTCCTGAATAAATTGCTTAAATTGTTTAGTTGAAGACGACAGGATACATACACAAGGGAGATTCTAATTAACCTGATCCAGGTAAATCAGGCCATGATGCAGGAGAGAAGAAGGTAACTAAATATTGAAAGTCAGGCTGGATCCTTTGTATTGGAAGATTCTCAAGCACCTGAGCAGAAAACATGCCCACACTGAACACATGGGAACATCGTCCCACAATGGCAAAGATCTGTTTTCAACCAGGAGTGAAGCAAGTGACGCAAGGAGACATGAGTTTTTATGAATATTATAAAAGCTAAAATTATGTAATGAGTAACTTTCCTTTTAAAGTAGTGAGTGTGGAAATGAAAATGCAATTTTCCGAGAGTGGTAAGTATAGAAATGCTTTTACTTCCACAGCACTAGTGTTAGTATTGTTTATTAGCAATAGCAGTGGTAATGGTGGTGTGTTTTCTACAAGTGGCTTTAGTGATAAAAATACTAGGACTTTAATCATATTTCTTTGGTCATGAAACAGAGATGATGTGCCTTAAGGAAAAGACAGGAAATCAAGATCAAGTGAGACAAATAATATTATGAAATGTTAGCTTGTGGGAGGTTACACATCAGATCACAGTTCAGCTGAGCCGAACACCAAGAAACGTTGGCGTGTGGGCAGATCAACAGTCACGAATCAGCACGGTCTTAGTTAGAACTATGAGTAATCTATTATGTCTGCATCAAAGATCAGACTTTCTGTGGTGTCTCTGCTGAATGCTCACCTGTCCATCTCCATATTAACACACACACACACACACACACACACACACACACAGAAGGCAAATTCACCTGACAGCAAAGGTGCAGCTAATCTAATCTGACTACTAAATGAGATTAGGCTACATGCCTGTGTGTGTTAGGGTCACATAGGCTTACAGTGTCCCTGCAGTTGGCTAGTTGAGGTGTAATCCAGATGAGCTGACAGGTGTAAAGAGATCAATAAACTGAGCTCACATCCAACACACACACACAGGCATTCATACCAACACACACAACAATTCCACATCTTTCTTTTGATGTCATTTTTTGAGCTACGAGTCCAGGACTGTTGTCATGACCATTTTATTTTTATTTCTGTATCCATCTATTTCACAATATCATAGAAGATCCATGAAGATGCAAATAAGGACAAGCGCAACACTGTCACAGCCTTCAACAACCAAAAGCAAGAGAGAGAGAGAGAGAGAGAGAGAGAGAGAGAGAGAGACAGAGAGAGAGAGAGAGACAGAGAGAAGGAGAAGAAAGAGACCACGAAGAAGAAAACATAAAAACATTTACTATTATTTCGGGCATGAGAGCCCAGGCAGGCACTTTACAACTGGGTGTCAAATTGTATGTGGCGCTGATATCTTGAGGTAAGAAGTGAACAGGAGCACTGACTACAGTTCACTTTACTGCACAGTGTTGACTGGATACATGTTTAATGTATTTGGCCAAACCCTTGACAGTGGGTGCCTTGTTCTACTCGAGCTGAGCACATTCAAACTTCCTTGTCATGTAAAAAGATGCAAATCATGTAACGTTATCTGAGAAACATGATTATCTCACAGTCAGACCAAAGAACCAAACTTATCTAAGATTCTGGAGGACGTAACATCACAGTTTAAGGTAATATACATTTGCCCACTATACAGTAGCTAACTAATACATGGTCTGCTGGCTCGTAGTTAGAAATCATGCATTTGCTGGGATTGTGGTGTTTGATTTAATCATCCTTAGTTCGGCCTTCACCTGTCAGAGACAACTTTTGTAATCATTGTCAATGAGTTTGAAGCGTTTAGCGCTCTAGATGCCTCGTATTACTGAGATGCCTCACTTTGTAATGTTTTTTGAGCTAGCACCTGGTGCCCCCCAGGTTGAAAATGTGGCTTCTTTGAGGTGCTCTAATCAGGAAGGCATACATCATACTGTTTGTCCTTTTTTTCTCTGGACAAACATAGCATTGCGTCTTAATTCTGCTGTTCGGTCCTATTCAAGTCATACGGAAGCTATTTCTATTAAATACAATTTACTTTAACAGCCAAACATGGTAACTATGATTAGAGATTACAGATTATTTTAAAGGTGGAATATAACAGACTTTGCTGCAAATTATTTGTGCCTAAAAATCAAAGTAACATGGATGGCTCGCATCAGAAAAAGTCTATATTCTCTATCCGTCAATAATCTTAATTTAATGCTATTTTGATCACGCTCACTATTTTTACCACCACATAACCAACTCTGCCTTTATCCAGGGTGCAAATTGACACTCCTTTTGATTTCATAGATTAAAAAAAATGTAAGTTTCTAGTGGCAGTTTTGGCCAGATACATTTTTATAACAGGGGATGTCTTAACAGAAAAAAGGCATTGGGTTTGGAGACTGCAACTGAAATGCATCCCAAGTTTTATGTCCTAATTTATTTTTGCTCACATTAGATTGGTAGTTCTTTAGTTTGCTAAGACAATGAAAGTAAAACTAGCTTTTTGTACTGATCCCCTATACTGAGTCAGATGTTTAAGCACAAAACGGCCACCATAGATTCAATCCAATTCATATACCTCCCTCCCTATAGAGCATTCTGTGAGGATCTGATTTACCAAAGAGACATCTGAGTGTGTTGGGTAGTTTACACTGTAATTTACACATTTGAGTTTCTTTCTTTAGTGACAGGACATGTGACTTTGCTCATGCAAATACACTTACATTCCATCTGGTTTACATTCAAGAATACAACACAATTTTACCAAACTCACTCAGGTTTGTCACAATTTCTGTGTCTGAATGGTGCTTAGATAGATAGCAAGTGTTTATTTCAGAAGGTCAACTGAGAGCACTGCTTTGTCTAAGTTGCAAACGAAAATGCTGCAACTTAACTTTGCAGGACTGTGAGTGGTGTGAGAGGGTACAGCAGGGGGAGCAGACTGGCACAGAGCAACATTACCAGAGATACATTACACAATATACATTAATAAGACCACTGTTTTACCAAATCATGGTATGCCATGTAGAAAACTTAAAAATACAAGGACAATACTCAACAGGATCATATACAGTTTTAAAAAAAAACTAATTTTGTTTCCCATTGAGTGCTGAAATTAATATAACCATGATAGCATCACAGAGTTCAGTATTAGCAATAAACACAATCAACTGGACACAAAATGACGAAAGACAGAGCTTTGTGTCACTTTGTTGTAAAATTAATAAAACCCTTATGTATGGCATCATTAAAGATTTTTTCCATAGTTGTGTTCAAACCCATCAAAGCCCTCTACCTGAATAATTATGTATGGCCCAACAGATCATTACCTAAAACAGAGGGTGGTACATTTAACCAGAGCCAATAATTAATCTATTATGGAATGCTTCCATAAGAGTCCTGTTCATGCCAGAAGTTGATCCACCCATGCAGCCTTCACTAAGGCGATTCTGTGACTAAACTTACTGTATCTCACTGCAGAAGTTAACACATGAGCGTGGACACCAACACTAAAAACAAAACAGATACACCGCTCTTAACGGCTTAATAGATCCATCATATATTTCAGTCCACTGGCAAGCTTCCCATCTCAAACAAATATACTGTAAACCCCAATGTGATACATTGTTACACACCTCCTAAATTGTCTCCTAAATCGCTCTATCAAACACAACCATCCTTGGTTGACCTCTCCCAATCAGACTTCACTGTTTGGGGCTGAAGGGGTTGGATCTCTGGGCAGCGTGACACGGATCCAGGGACTCCTTGGTGGCACCGCCGTAGACATCTACGTCGTGGTCGGTCCAGGGTGCAATGTTGCCCAGCGCTGAGGAGTTGCAGTCGGCCAGGGCAGCCACCTCTGCCGGCTTCAGCACCCGGTCCCACAGGTTGAACTGGGAGAGCTCCCCGACCAGGGCCTGGGAGGCATCAAAACGCCCACCCAATGTATCCTTGGGTAGAAGAGTTGGAAAAAACAAAGGGTTGAATGTCAGAATGTTGAATAGCCAAGAGACCAACTGTGCTGGATCATTTTCAGCGGGCATCTATTAGAACTTTTCCAGGAACTCAGGAACTTTTTCAGGATCCGTTTTAGGAACTTGGGAACTTTACCTGAGTTTCAAGCGGAGAAACTAGGTTTCAAATTGAGTTCCTGGTCCTGCCCCCAAAAAAGTCCCTGCTTTAGAGGTATTACGGAGCAGTTTTAAGCACTGAACATTACTGACTGGTCAAACAAACAAGAGGCTGGGATTGGGAGGCTGTTAACATGATTCATTCACATAGTTAGCAAGCACCAGTCATTGCTACTATCAAATATGACGATTTGGAGTGTTTGAAGGGTTTATTGATGTTTAAACAAAATGATGTTATGGTGAACAGTTAATACTACTGTTCTTATCTTTCCTGAATGAAAATGCAGTCTAGAGCCTTATCCATACACAGAAATATTGTGTTTTGATGATTCCCCCCTAAACAAGATTAAAAATGTTTATCCCCCTTCAGAGCACCCTTGTGAAGGGGATGTCCCGGGATTTTCCCCATAAAATCTGGTCAACACATCCGCACATCGACAATTTATCTTTCATCCTCAACAGAGATTAATAAAGTACTTGCTCTCTCTCTCTAAAAAATATCTATTAAATCAAGTCTTTTTGCATCATTGCAGCATCTTGCAGAATTGGACTCCCAGCTCTCTGCTTTTCATCCTTTATGCAAGGACGATGGGCTGAACAATGGTAAATGGACTGCACTTGTATAGCACTTTATTTTCTACCTTAAGGGACAAAACACTTTACAATTTGCCTCCCATACACACTAACATCCATGCACGGCGCTGGCCTGCCCATCAGGAGCAACTTGGGGTTCAGTGTGTTGCTCAAGGACACTTTGACATGTGACGAGGAGGAGCCGGGGATGAGGGATAATGTCAGATCTCATAATGGTTATGTAATGTGGGTGTGTCGCTAATGAAGGAGAGGCAGCCCAGTGGGAGAATAAACACAGCTGGGTTTGTTCATGTGTGAAAAGCTAATGCTGCTCCCTTAAAATAGCTTTCTCTTCACCCAACCATCTACCCATCAATCCATCCATCCATTCATCCATCATTAATCCATTCAGTAGTTTGCACACCCATCCATTTGTCCATTAAACTGTTCATCCACTAATCCTTCCATCCATCCATCCGTCTACCCACCAATCCATTAGTTGGCTCATCCAACTGTCTATCCACCTATCCATATGTCCATCATCCATCCATCCATCCATCCACCAACCTATCCATTCATCCATCCATGTGTCCATCCATCTATTTGTCCATCATCCATCCATCCATTAATCTGTTGATCCATCCCTCTGTTCATACATTCATTCATGCATCTATATGTTTATCCATCAATCTGTCCATCATCCATCCATCCATATATCTCACCTGCTCCTGTCCCAGTATGAGGACTCCTCCAGGTTTAATGGGATGCCAGGCAGCCAGTCCCTCTCCCCTCCCCTTCATCTTCCCCCCCTGGTAGGCCTTCCACACCCCGTCCCTCAGGGTCCAGCTAACACAGATGTGCTCCCACTCGTCCTGCGGTAGGGACAGAGGCAGCTGCGCCACCTACAGGTCAGAGAATACAGGGGCTGTGGTTACAACCTTCTTTACAAAATGAGTGATTTCAGGTCCACTGAGCTACAACACATCAAGCTTGCATTGTGATTGGATATCGGACAAGTGTGGGCAGCAATCGTGGCAGATTGTGGACACACAGCAAAACTACACTCTGTGGACAGTCCCAAACTTCCTCACGCCACAGTTGCAAACCCCCACCCCTCTCTGCCATAGGAACTATAAGCATAAGGACTATAAAAGGTAAGCATTAATACAATATATAAAACAACAGTTGCAAAAAGCTTGCCTCTGTGCCGTCACTCCTCAACAACATAGGTTTGCTGTGGGCCACAGCACTTCAAATGTGAAAAAATAAACAGAGAACACGGGCTTCTCTTGCACTCAGCACCATTAAAGGTTTATATTTGGATGAAAAAGATTTGATCATAGATCCAAGGTAAGATTTTCATTTACTGTTGTATTTATGCTGTGATTAATCACTGCCCTTGGCATTGAGTTTCTTTGTGATTTTTCTTTTTTTTTTGTGGTTTTAAAAATTGTATGCGCTGTTCAAGGGCACCATCTGTTTTAGTTCTACTTTTTTTGTAGCAATGGGAATAAATGTGTTTTACCCATGACTCATTAAATGGATGGTAAGGCTTAGAGGGGGATCGACACGTGTAAACACCTCAGGCTATAGTCCAGAGAACCAACCCCAAACCTAATATAAACTCTGATTCACATCAGATTGACTGAGACAATAGTTGGATGCTGTGACATTTTCAATTTTTCTGTTTGTTCAGTAACACGGCTCATCACTCTCATCACTCGTTTTAATCAATGAATTACATAAAGTAGCCAACAAGCTTGCACTGTTCTGTGGAACAGCTAAATAATCTAATAATGATTTCCTTGGCGGGGTATTTTGCTTGACTAAGCAATATATTAGGAATTTATAATTTAATTTACAATTTATAAGGAAACCTACAGGGTACGAAATATTAATACTTTTTACCAGAACAATCCATTTATATAACGTGACACTAATTTCCTACAACTACACCAAATGTATCTTTTAACCACTTGAGGTGGGATCAAAACCCCCAGGTATAAGAAATTATAGGAAAAAAGCTTCCATCTACCTTGTCATTGATGAGCAGCTCCACAGGGTTGTGGACTCCCTGTAGCAGAACCAGCTCGTTAGGCTGCCCCGGGACTGAGTAGGAGAAGGGGGTCCCGATGCCCCCTTCTTTGGCCTTCAGCCAGACACAGGCAGTGAAGGCATACATCTCAGTTATCTCTTTTCTCACCAGGCCGTACATGTAGTTGGTTCGCATGGGGAAGGAGAGGACGAAGCCATCAGGGAACGACGGCTCTGTCAGCGCTTTGGAGACACAGTTGAAGGAGGTAAAGAGAAGCAGTCAGACAGAGAGAGAGATAAGGCAGGCAGGGAAGGACGATGCATTAATGGTCACTTTATACAAAGACACTGGTATTTTCTCTTCTCACTTCCGTCCCTCTCAGTTTGTGCGCACACACACACACACACACACACACACACACACACACACACACACAGTGTCTGGCAAGAGCTCAAGCTTTACAGTTAATGATCAGACTCTCTAACTCGAGGCCACGCTGCAGCTCTTAGGGCAGAGAAGATGCACATACAGTCGGAGAGGTTGAGGGAATGACAGCTAAAAGGAGAATAAGAAAAGTGCTTTTTCTTTCCTTTTTAACCTTCCTCTTTGCACCTCATGAACTCCCGACCTCTCCTCTAGACTTCCACTTCTCCTATTATCAAACATCTCTCTGTCTCTTTTCCAGCCTCTTTCCACTCTCTGCATCACTACTAGAGAAAGACCAAGCTTCCAGTTACCTTGAATGTTCGTGGTAGAGGAAATTTCATCAACATATAACCAGTGAAACCAGTCATAGATACGGATCCTTAATATAAATTCCTATGATTATGAAGATTTACAAGTTATGTAAAAGCAGCAAAACACTTAATTTAAGGTACATTTCATTCATTTTTTGATGTATTATTTTGATTTTCAGCTCCTAGCCCTCTTTGACATTTCACAACCTTCAGCACTCATTAACCATCTGATTTTTATCTACAGCTTATTCTCTACTGCTGTGATGACCCAGCACTCATTAATGTTTCATTTTAGCTCTCACGTTGGTCAGCTTGCTACTGCAGTTGTTTAGTCCCCGTGTGCATCAGTTCATCCATCCATACATCCCTTCCTTCATTTATTTATCTACCACCACCCCGTGTCTTTACTCTCCTCCTCTTCCTCGTCTGTCTCCCCCAGACTCACTGTGTTCCAGCTCAGTGACGCGGTGGCTGACTGTGTCGATGCCCTGGTTGATCTTCTCATGTTGGCCCTGCGTCTCCTTCCTCATGGCCTGACGCTCCTTCTCCAACATCTTTATCTTCCTTTCCAGCTCCCCCTCCAGGTCCTCCACCCTCCAGGTGCCCTTTCCGCGCCCGGGGGAGCCCTTAGATGGGGGCTTGGGGGCAGGGGAAGCGGGGGAGGCAGGACGGCGACCCCCTGGGGGAGCTGCTGCAGGTGGGGAGGAAGCACTGCTGGTGGGCGGAGCGGGAGTCTTGCCGGTGTTACCAGATGGGCTGCTGCTGCCACTGTTGCTGCTGCTGCTGCTGCTGCTGCTGCTGCTGCTGCTGCTGCTGCTTGGACCCACGGGTGCGTCGGTGAGGTTCAAGGCAGCAGGGCCTATCTCAGCCTGCAAGAGAGGGCGAAAGAAAAAATAGTCAAGTAGGTGTTTGAGACTTATATGATTAAAAACTCACAAAGAGAGATGGGCAGAGAGATCAGAAAAGAAATGCTGGGGAGAGAAGAAAACAACTAATCTGTTCATAAGAGATCTATAACAGAAGCAGAAAATCAGTTTAGTTGTTGTTATTATAGTGGCAGTAGTCGTAGCAGTAGAATTAGCATAGAAGGGTTTCTGTAGGTAGTGGAGATAGCAGATAACAGTAGTTTTTAAGCAACGCTAGTGACGTGGCAGTAGGGACGTTAGTGTTGGTCGATCCACCAGTTTGGTCCAGACTAAAACATTTTTTGGACGAATTACCATGACGTTTGTACAATCATTCAAGGTCCCCAGAGGATGAATCCTGCCAACTTCGGTGATCCCCCGACTCTTCCCCCAGCACCACCGGCAGGTTGACTTTTTAGTGAAAGCTCTCAACAACTATTGGATGGATTGCCATGAAATGACACGTATTCAAGTCGCCCTCAGGATGTTTTGTAACAATTTTGGTGATCCTCTGACTTTTCATCTAGTGCCATCAATGGGTCAAATTTCAATTTGTCCAGTATTAAAATGACATTTCCCTCGTCCTCAGCTATACTTCGTCTTTACTGGTAGTTAGCTCAACTAACTAAACTAACATGGCGAAGATTTTACCTGCTAAATATCAGTATGTTAACGTTGTCGTTGGGAGCATTTAGCTCAAAGCAACGGTCGTTTTTTAGTAGTAGTAGCTGTTGGTGTAGTTTTGTAGTTGTAGTTCTAGTAGCATTGAAGGTATCCACACTTAAGTAGGGTGAGCAATCATAAATGCTCTTTTTTGATTTTCTCACAATTAATTGTTTTTTTCAATATTTCTTTATCTTTTATTACTTGATATTGATTTCCTGATTGCTTTGTGTGCTGATTTATGCTGTATCCGTGTGTATTTGAATCTTGGGAACTACAATTGGGAACTGCATTTCCCATACTGAAAGAGCAGATGTGTGCTTTTTAATGTCATTATAAGCTCTGAGATTCCCTCTTGTAATTTTTCCCTGATGAGGGTCTAAAGATCGAAAGACTGTTTTTTAAAAACCAGATCTATCAAGATTAAACGAAGAGCAACAGTCCACCTAAACACACGGACATCTTGGGCTCTGCAGTGTGTGTGTTAACCAGGTGTCCATGATCAATGATTATATTGATCAATTTGATTTTTTTTTAAGATTGTTTATTCTGCCTCATGTTGGGACTAAAGACCTTTGAGTAATGCATGTTAAGATTGTGATTGTCCTGATTGACTATTGAAGGGTGGAGCTGGGCTCAATATAATCATTGATAGCTGACATTTGCTCCACGCACACGCTGAAGATGGCAGAGTCTGAAACATCTGCGTTCAAGTGCTCTGTTGCTATTAATGTAATAACAAAAAAAATGAAAAAGAAAGATTTGTGAGTGCTTGGCCTACTTATATGTGAATTTTGTGGATCTATGTCTCTCGCTGGTATCACCCTTGAGGATTTTAAGAAATGTAATATAAAAGACATGAGTAGAGCCTATCCTGTTTTCTTTGCAGTAGCATAAATAATAGAAGCAGTTTACTATTCATGTTAGTAATAAAGTGAAATGAAACTGAAGTGATAAAGCAGCAACAGAGCGAGAGGCGGTATTGATGATAGTAGTAGCCCAGCAGTGGCAGTATTAGTATTCATAGCAGAAGCTGAAATAAGAAGGTGTTGGTGAAGCAGCAGTAAAGAGAGAGATGCTGCTGTTAGTGTGGATGAGACGGCTGCAAGGGCGAAATATAATATCAAGAGAGTTGCTGAAGCAGGACTGGAGCTGGACGGCCGGGATATAAATTCGCACTGATGGAGACAACCTTGTAACTGACTGTGCTTAGAGAGGGCTGGCAGTGATGCAGCAGTGTGTGTGTGTGTGTGTGTGTGTGTGTGTGTGTGGGGGGGGGGTTATAAGGCTGCCTATGTCTCAGTCACAGCACACACAAACACACACACACAAGCTGAGAACCTGACTCCCCACCCCACCCTCTTTCCTGTCCAGCCAGCTTCATCTTTTATTTATGTCTCTATCCTGCTGTGGGATGCGGAGGTATAGAGGGTAGAGGCGGCTGCCACGATAGGGGGTGGCGCAGGGGGGTGTGAAGGCCAGCAGGTGGAAAGATTTCCCATGGGGAGTGTGCGCAAGACATGAGGAGCGCCTGTGTCACGAGCTGCTTGTCAGAAGAGAGGTGAGGTGAAGATAAAAGAGGGAGGGAAGGATAAAGAGGGCGAGGGAGGGTGTTGTGACAAAGATCAGGGCATGATGAACATGGAGCCACTGCACAGGCCTTTAAATCATCTCACTGCCATTATTTCTGCATGCAGCCATTGGGCTGTGGCACTTTTCTAATCTGAATCTTTTAATTTTGGTAAAGTAGGCTAGGCTAAATAGGAAATTCTGAGAGGATTATTTCTCCACTTTTACCTGAGATGTCTTAAACTGCACTGATATCAACCTAACAATGGGACAACTGACTGTTTAATGGACCAGAGACAGGCCAAATTGAGTCACTGGACAACAGTGACTCACCTGGCTAATTCATGATTTGGGTATCTGTCCAAATCTCCTGCTGTCAAACAAAACTCAAACAGGAGGGTAAACAGCAAGAACAACAGGCTTTGCCAGAGTTTGTCTAGTGCTCAGTATCTTTCCAGTTACCTCGAGTTTCTCAATGCGGTCCTTCAGATCCATGATGGCCCTGGCGAGCTCCTCCACTGCCCGCGCCGTCTGCAGCTGCGCCGCGGCGGAAGAGCTCACATCATCCCCGGCCATGACGCGGCGGTTGCCGCTCCAGACCCCGATGCTCCGCTCCGGGACGTTCCTCTCGTCCTCCAGGCCGCTCTCGCACTCACTCAGCTTCCCCGTCAGCTCCCGGATGGTCCTGTGGTCCATGAGGATCTGGTCGTTCTGCTGCAGGACCGTCTGCCGGAGCTCCTCCGCGGTGGTCCGGAGGTAAGTCCAGTCTTCATCCCCGGCTCCGTACAGCGGGTCGTCCGCTTGCTGCTGCTGCTGCTCCCGCCGCTGCCTCAGATCTTTGGTGTTGCATTCTCCGACCGGCACAGGTGTGCAGATTAACCGGCTGAAGCTGAACTGTTTCGCGGACCCTCCGCCTGTCTCCTCCTCGAGGTTGAGCTCGTTCAGAGTGGGAACCTCCAGGCCGATGCCGCCGAGCCCGTTCCCTCCACCGTAGGACTCGGAGCCGTGCAGAGCGCCCAGCGGCCCGGCGTGGGCCACCGATCCGGGCTCCAGGGGCTGGAGCAGCGTCTCCGATGTCAGGGTGCCGTTGTCGCTGAGAGGCGCGGCGCGTTTCCGGGGATAAACACTGGCGATGATACAGATGACCGCGCCGAGGAAGGCCAGGGCGCCCGCTCCCACAAGCACCACCACGAACTTCATTATAACTGTGGAGATCCGATGCAAAAGATTACGGCTCAGAGAAAAAGGCTGACATGCACACAACTGGAAACAGAAAAATGTCTTCTATTCGGAGGCTGTATCAGGCTACAGAGCGCAGCATCACTCCGTAGGCTACAGCAGCGTGTAGGAAGACGGCATCACCCGAATATAATCACGATCTAGTTACTCGATTAACTAAACTCACTCTGAGATCTCAGATTAACTACCTGGACTGTGGGCTAGTTTGCTGTGAATGTGGCACTTACGCACAAACGATGTTTGCCAGAGGCGCTTCTGTTTTCCTCTTGTCGCCCTCTGTGTGTAATATTGATGGCACCGCGCTGTCTGGACCAGAGATGCTCCCTCTCAGTCTCGGTGTTGCTAAGCTGCTCTCCTCCGTGCGTTACCATGGGGACCGTGGGGAGAGGAGGAGCGAGGCTGTGGGCATGCGTCAGTCAGAGAGTTGAACCTCCAGCAGCAGCGTGAACAAACAAGGCGGTGATGGATGGATCAGTGTGTGTGTGTGTGTGTGTGTGTGTGTGTGTGTGTGTGAGAGAGAGAGAGAGAGAGAACAGAGAAGGTGAGTGACGAGGGTGAAGCGTAAAAAGGGGCAGTTTGTGTGATTGTGCGTGCATGGCATGTATTCATATTATGTAACAAAAATAAAGGAATTTTGACGCAGATTTTGGTTTGGAGAGACACTTTCAGTCCTGCGATTCTTAATCAAATCTATCACAGAGACATCGTTGCAAACATTTTGAAATAAAATGAGAATAAAAAAGTCAAACCAGCTTAAGAACAGCCTACAGATGCACAATCCACACACCCACATCTGCCAATAGCATAATTCAACATACAGGCATACAACATGTGCATCCTGCATGTATCCACAGAAGTGACAATAACAAAAAAGATTATAGGCTACAGCCAGTTTACAGTGAGAGGTGGAGTTTTATTTGATTTTATTTAACCTCTATTTAACCAGGCAAGTCATTAAGAACAAATTCTTATTTATACTGGCGGTAGAGGAAAGAAGAGGAGATACTGTAGAACAGAAGAAGGAAAAACATTGCAAGCCAAGACCTTAAACACTAAGGTTTTTGACTGAGTAGGAGGAAGAGCATGTTTTCCTCAAGAGGCAGCGCTAACTAAAACTCACCACTGACGCCAACAGAAATGATCCGACCCTGACACAGTGGTCCTCTGTGGCCTTGTTAAACAAACATCCTCACTCAAAAACTTCTCTTCACAGGGCGGATAAACCACTTTTGGAAGGTTTAATCTTGATATTAGGATCTTCTCTCAGCAGGGTGGTACACCATGCCTGTGGAAAGGCATGTTTACTGCCAATCAGGGAAGCAAATCTGCTAATTAGCACAACATAAAAAGAAAACTCCATCCACACATAACCTTAGATAGCTTATGAATCTGTGATATTTAATACATTCCACGAGTTTATTTTGTGATGAAATGCCAAAATTCACTTTGTTGGTCCATCAACCCGCCTATACTTTACCGTACATTTGTACATTTCCCAGAATACATTTCAACAACTTTGAGTGAAAACAATAGAGCATAGTCTTTCTGATTGAACGAGTCTACAGCCATGCTAGCGGCTGTGTAAGGCTATGTACTTAAGCACAGCGGCACTTTGAGCCAGCTGCTAACGTCAGTATGCTAATGCTCACAATAACAAAGCTAACATGCTAATGTTAAGGGATAATGTTTACCATGTTCACCATTTGTGTGTTAGCATGCTAATATTTGCTAACTAGCGCTAAACACAAAGTACAGCTGAGGCTGCTGAGAAGGTCATTAGTTTTCAGGTATTTGATTATGAACCAAAGTATTGGACAAATCATAATTTTGACCCAATGATGGTGCTAGATGAAAAGTCTGAGGAACACCAAAGTTATTATCATCCTGAGGGGGACATGAATGTCTGTATTAAATTTCATTGCAATCCATTGAAAATAGTTGTTGAGATATTTCAGTCTGGACCAAAGTCATGGACCAACCGACTGACACTGCCAACCTTTAAAAAATAAATGTAAAGAAAACTTTGTCTTGTGACTGTATTGCATTTTAGTCTATTGAGGCAACTACATGGTGCAGAAATCGGTGTCTCTGCCTTTTCTCTGATCCATTTATCATCAAATATCGCTAAATTTCAATGCAATTCTACAGGGAAGCTGTCGCTCTTTGATTCTGAAGGGCTGATGTTTTAGAAAGCTGAGTTTTTCGCCTGACATAACCTCACCTTTTGAAACAACATTTGGTATTTCAGTGAGACATCTAAACAAACTTTACATTTGGACTGAATTATAAGTCCTTTTCACCTTTCTTCTTCTTCCTTAGCTCTTACTTTATTCCTCCTTCAAGGTCTGCAAGGAGACTGTTCTGCTTGTAGTTTGGCGAGCTAGGAAATGAGGCTGTGGACCACATTGTTCACATTTGAACAGAAACAGTCAGGCAGATTACCCCCCATAAAACCATGACCTGTTGTTTTCACACTTTCTGTATGGATTCAGCAAACAAGATATAAAGTGTTAATTAGTGAGCATTAGAGGTGCTTGTGGTACTGACTGTTCTCCTGTTTCCTGTCTTTATGCTAAACTAAGCTAACCAGCTCCTGGTGGTGGCTTCACATTTACCGCACAGACATGAGAGAGGTATCGATCTTCTCATCTAACTCTCGGCAAGAAAGTGAGTAAACGACATTTCCCAAACTGTCGAACAATTCTTTTAAAATGTTAAGATGTGGATGTAAAAGCAGAATACACCTCTGAATTGCAACAGCTTAAGTCAAACTCTTGCGGAACAAATAGCACATGAAAATATTCAGATTGTGTGGCTTTAAATGAAGCTTGAATATCCACCACAGTCAGAGGCTCAAACACCAGTCCAGTCAGGCTTCCCTGCAGAGACCAGTAGCCTAGATTGTGAATTAATCTCCAGAGGTGGCTGATGTTGCACGCACATACACACACACACAGATGTGGGCAACTCCTCGTTTCAAACCACAATGACTATTTTAGTTCCATCTGGCTCAAAAGCTCATGAGGTATCCTGCCAGGGAGGGAATAGACAAGAGAGAGATAAAGAGACAGCAAAGAAAAAAGTGACAAGGGACCTCTGTATCACCGCTCTGTGACAGTCTAAGTCTGTCTCTCTTCTGTTAGTCTGCACAGAAGAAAAATAAAATGAAACCCTGCCTGTGGAAAACAAGACAGTGGTTTGAACTAGATGAATGTATTCATCACAGCATCAAAACACTCAGAGATGAATGCCCAGGCGTGGTGACCTTAATATCACCCCGGCCTCCACAATCCCTCTGAAAACCCTGACAGAGGCTGCTCAGCTCCATTACCGTGAACGCACCAACGTGGCTCAACAGCGCCTCTCTGTGGGACATTTGGGAACTACAGCAGGAACAGTACCGTTAGCAACAAGAGAAATATAATAAGTTTTAGTTTTTGCTCCATGCTAATTTTTTAAAATCTGTTTTCTTTTTATATAATACTTAACTTTAAAAAACTTATGAAATGTTGAGACCTGTTCTGAAAATCATAACTACTCAGCTGCACATTGCTCACAGATTCAGGGTTTATAGCTGCACCTATCAATATTTTTATATTAACAATGGATCAAATGACTATGTGTAATGTGAACGGTGTCGCTGGTTGTAAGGAACAGAGAATTGTCACCTGACTCTACACTTACCGTCAGCTAAAAGGAGCACCGTTTTTAGCCTTTCAGCTAATTGCTGTTTTTTCTTTTTTTCTACATCAACTCTCTCAAGCTCTAATAAACCTCCTGTACACTACCTTTTCCACCACCAAACATCAGTTAGCGAATAGCTGGTGAGCACTGTGGAGCTTATCAGGGTGTCCCATTTCACATATTCTTATTATGTATTGTATGATCGTATTTGTGTTATATCTGTTTTTTGTGTGAATAAAACATGATGATGAGTCTGGTGTTTCCCTCAGGAGTTGGTGGAAACCAACAACAGAGCTAAAAGGAGAGTAAATATTGGACTTTCATTGGCCAGGTGTCCTGAAACACGACTCCAAATGAATGCTAATGTTGCTCTGTGTCTCCTCAATGTGTAAATAGGCATTTGTTTGCGAACACATTTGCTGTAACAACTTTATAAGCCGAGCTGTGCTTGCAAATCTTTTTTTAATGCCGTGATCTCGAGATCACAAAGCTCATTTTCTCATGATACCAGGTTCATTTATCTCGTAGTGTTCTCCTTAAATGACAAGGACTGATCTTTTCATCTGATGCTTTTTAAAGAGCTTTTAATTAAAAGCCTTGTACAAGAAACACACACAGAAAGCAACAATAGTAACAGGTAACATGACACTGAATACATAATCTGTACAATAAGGGTTTGCAAAACATGCTTCAGAAGTTCAGATACATTACAATGTCATCATTATCCTCCACCTCCTCATCATCATTACCATCAATACAATGTACATAATTCATATTAGCATTAAACTGCAGTCTTGACACATTAAAAGCAGTCAGTTTGCCTTCTGATCAAACCCATATTGGACTATTAAAAAATGGCATTCAAATAAACAGCATCACATTAACAATATTATGCATATTTCAAAAAAAGTATTACAGTACAAAGGAGAAAAAAAGGCTTAAAAAGCACAATTTTCAATTCATTAAGCATCTTTATCAATACATTTAAACAAGGATCCTTCCTTTTTTTTTCCCAAATAGTGCCAAATAAATCTAGCACTTAAAATTACATCACATATAAATGTAAAACAATTCAAAAGGGGAAAAAAGGCTTAAAAAAAGTCAAATAATAAAATCAAGAGCCCTATTTGGTTGAAAGATAGGCCACTAAGTTGAGTTGTGCTACCCCATATGAGAAAGAAAAAAAGACCAACATTGCTATCAACTGTTGGAAAAATCGCCTAGCAGCCTAATACCTTACAAATCTACCAACTGCAAGAGTCACTTCTATCCACCACTTAAAGATATCAAAGATATAGTAGATGAAAAAATCTATTCCAAATCACGATATATCCATTTGGAGAAGAAAATAATCCTTCATCTGTTTCGGGAAAATACAGAGGACTCTGCTTTCACTTTGTCAAATAAGGATTTAAGTTAAATACTGTCCTCTTTAAAAGTACCTCAATTTGAATTTGAGCTAGAGACCATTTCATAAGAGTAACTCACTTTTCTTTCTTCATATAATGGATGTGTCACTTTGGAATAAATCCTTCCATGTGTAACCTATGAGAGTATTGAAACAGTATTGACAACAACTAGAACCATCCAGTACATGACAGGAGAGGAGGTGGCATCTTCCTCGTCTGTGCTAACAAAGACATGAACACTTTGGAAAATGAGACATCAGAAGCTTATCAAGGTTATTACCGTTTGCGATATTGTAATCGTTATCCTTACCACCAAAGTCATGGCAGGTAAGGAAGTATGAATTTTTTTTTTTTTTTTAGCATGTAAGAGCTGAGTAAGACGAGGTAAACGTCGCCTGGAGTGCAGCTGGGGTTGAACAGAGCAGCTATAAGGCAACACATGCGGAAGATTTTTTAAATATTGTAACATACAGGTACACCAGAGTAAGAGCCAAGGTCTGGGAAGGTCTAGAAAGAGCAGGCAGCACCAGAAAAGGGTTTAGAGTCTGTGTATAAAGGGCCACGTTTTTTATACTATACAAGTGTACTTCAGGTGCACTTGAAGGTCAAAAACTTTGAACACTTTCAAGCTTTCAGGCATTTAGCTGGAAACAACCTGCAGCGGATGAGCTCGGCAGAGGTTCGCAGTCAAGAACACGTGGCCGATGGATCACACCTTCTGCGATCAAGCTTGTTTTCTAACCGTCAGACTACCTGACAACACTTGATGCCACTGAAAGACAGCACACCTGATGTATTTGGAGAAAACAACTGTGCCAACAGCTTTTGCTCTCTGGTCAGAAAACAACAACAGGTCCCATGCTGTAGGTTTTTGCCTTGGTAAAAAGGTAAAAGCAGCAAGGCAGGAAACTAAAGACTTGGTCGACTGGGACAATAAAAATGAAGCGTCGGATCGATTGTAACCTGGTAAAGTGTCTGGAGAAGTACAGAGTAGATAATTTGTCTTGAGGCAATTTTCCCACTAGAGAAACCAGCAGCAAGAGAGGATGTTTTTCATGTTTGAGCTAGGTTGCGTCTTATTCATCATGGATCCTCTGCATGTGATTAAGAGCACTATGTAACCACAAGTAAGGAAATTACCAGGTCAGAGGTCGGGGTCTAAAGTCAGGACATAGTGCTTTCCTCACAGAGACCTCAGCGAAAAAAAAAAAAACATTTGTGGCTGAAACACAACGCGAAGTGCTGGTTAAAGTGTAACTGATTTTCATTTGAATTACAAAAACACCACCCTGTCTTGCTTCAGGGTGAGCCATCATTGGTTAGTGGCAATCCTGTAATGTGCAACAAAGGACCCCTCCCCTTTTATTATGTTTGCACTGCAACAACTGGGAACGATCGTAGTAGACTGCCGTTTTGAGGGACTTTTTTAGCTCCTACTTCAGAGTAGGTAGTCTCCCAGCACAAGAGGAACCTTGAGTGACGCAAGTGTACACTGATTGGTCAAACAGACCGCCACTTTTGAAAACCTGTAAACGTTACCGTGTAAACAACAGCTCGTAACGGCAGCCTTAAAGAATGGACCAAAACATGGACAAATGGACCGACAGTTGTAGCTGCTGTTGTTGTTGTATGTCACGCAGAAGTGACGTTGCTATACCAACCGCCGGCTGGCTTACGTCACTTCAGCGTTCCTATTGGCGATGCGAACGCTAACGGCACAAAAAGCCCTTGAAAGTATGTAGTTCTCGGGGGAGCTCCCCAGTGGGGAAAGATAAAAAGGTGTAAAGATTGCATTTCTGTTTATATGATATATCCCAAAACAACTGGCACAGTAGCCCATTACCATGCCTAACGGTAAAGTTTGTGAAGAAGTGGACAGAAAAAAGGACAGTCCTCAAAATTCCTGGCATTGTCTTGGCCTGGTTTGGTCCCTCTAGCCTGGTATGTGTAGCAGGAGGAGACTGAACCATGCTACATGAACCACTTCTATTGAAACTTGAGAATATACTAAAAAAGCACCTTTCGCTAAAAGACTGACCAGCAACATCCAAAAGAACAAAGCAGTGTGTAAAGCGGTTTGCTCTACCTGCCGAAGTGGAAGGTGAACAGACAAACCTACCAGGGGCTATTGATTTTTACAAGCCAAAACTGCCTGGAGACAACTTCTATTTCAAGCTGTATTTGGTTGGTGGCTTCAGCCTGACCTGTGTTCAGCTCATGGACCTTCTAGACCTTGACAAGTTGAGAAGTTAGATGGCGCAAATCTGGCATAAAGAAAAACTTTAACTAACTGCAGGCCAGTTTAGAGTCTTGGTGGACATCACAGAGTTAAAGAAGGTGGTGGGTAAACAAGGCAAGCAGGGAAAGACGGCAAGGACAGCAATAACTTAAAAACTATTGTTTTTGTATATTCTTTTGCAGCTTTTAAGGTTGTGCGTGCATATAAATACTTACTCATACTATATATGCATGTGCATTCAAGAGAGCAAGAGGAAAAGGCCTTGAAAAATTGATGAACTACATAAAATAGGTCATTTTTCGATGCAGTCAAGTGCATTGCATTTACCTCGCTGTATTGATGCAATATATGAGAGTCCAACTGTGTTAAGTGCAAAAACACATCACCTCATTTATCATTAACAAGCTGGACTTCCAATGACGGGGGGGGGGGGGGGGGGGGGNNGTCATAACACCTGAAGGCTGTCAATAACAGCTTTCGCAGCAGGGCCTGAATCAAAATAATATTTGTTTCTTTTACATACACCATGTGTGCTTGATAAAAGCTCACCCCACACACCAGATGGGTGAGTGTTTCACTTTCTATTTTTTTTTATTACACCAAACAAGCTGAGCTCAGCATGTCTGAAGCAAGTGAAAGAAAACAAATAACATTTCCATCCAAGTCTGCTTCAAAGAGTCAGTGCTGTGCAAGTAAATATGGCAATTTAAGTGACAAGAAGGGCGTATTAGCTGCCCCTTTTCGAATTTATACACTTCTTTTAAAAAAAATATGCTCTTTTTTTTTTTTACTATTCAATGGCTGGGCGGTGTTAAGTTACATTACATTTCATTAATGGTTACAGAAATATGGACACACCCTTTAAGGAAAAGGTAGGAGGGGGCTGAAGTGGCAACACTGGCATGATATTTTTTTCTATCATCAATGGCAATCAACTTCATAGCATCTGATCTCCTATGGCTTGGGTGGAGAGGGGTCGTCAGGGGTGGTGCTGGGGGGAGGGGAGGAGGCATCTTCGGGGCTAGCGGAGGGCGAGGAAGGGCAGGAGGCAGGGGAGGGGAACTCTTTTATGGTGACGGTGACAAGGTTGGTGGTGACGTCAGTGACAACCACATCCTTGCAGCTTGGCGCCATTTCAGGGTGCCAGTCGGGGTCTCCCTCAGCGGGCACCCTTTGGGGTTCAGCGGGGGCAGAGCTCTGGTCCCCAGGGGTGACAGAGGAAGGGGCAGCGGGCAGCTGGCGTTTAGCCCTGCGTTGGCGAGGATTTTTCCTGCCACCCTCCTCCTCCTCCTCCTCTTCCTCATCTTCCAAAGAAGAACAGGGTGAGGACGGGAGGAAGGGAGATGCTGACGCCACGGGGTCTGCATCTGAGGATGGTGCAGGAGCAGGCGGCATGGCACTCTGGCCCTTCTGGGTCTCTGTGTGAGGTTTACTGGACCTGGGACCCTCGCTGGAAGGTGAGGCTCCTGTGGAGGGCTGGGACTGAGCAGCTGAGGCGTTGGTGGGAGATTTTCCTTCAGAGCCGCTGGAGCTGGAAGGAGAAGGAGGTGACTGGTACTGGGAGGAAGTGGAGTGGGTGTCCCTGGCCCCTGTGCTGGAGCATGACCCTGGGTGGGAGTGAAAGTGCACAGGGCCTCCACATTGCAGCCCAAATGGCTTCCCGTACATTGGGAACCCCAGCATCTTCAGAGGGGGCTGGAAAGGTCTATAGGGTGCTTCTCCCTTCTTCCCGATGATGCGATTGCGGGAAGGGATGTTTTGGCGTCCTGCTGTAATATTCCTGCTGCCTGCAGCTGTGCCACCCCTACCTGGCTTGTCAATGACCTTCAGGTTGAGGATGATCCGACCTCTCTTGACCTCCCGGGGTTTGACTCTACGGTTGAGAATGCGGACGGTCTCGGAGAAGGGGGAAGCGTGTGGGCGGGAGGGGAAGCCACCAGGGTTGGAGAAGGTGGCCGCCATGGGGTCTGAGCGGGGCAGGGGGCGCCTGGACATCCTGTGGCAACGGTGAATGTCTTTCTTCAGTTTGTGGGTGGCTGCAAGGGAATTGAGTTTAGGAGAGGGGGCCACAGTTGAGGAAGAGGAGGACGAAGATGCTAAATGATGAGGTGAGGCGGAAGAGGAAGGAGTTGCTCGGTTAGAAGTGGACAAAGAGGAGTGTGATGCAGTCTGGCGGGCGTTTGAGGCTCGGTTGCTGGTCCCTCCTTTCTGAGCACGAGCCTGAGGGAGGTCATAGAGAATTAAGAAACCATTTTTGCAGGGGTGTGAGCTTTACTCTTGCAGAAAACCTGCCTCCTTCGCCATAATTCCTATTGACAATTTGAAAATGTAGGTTGCACAAAACCCACTCGGTGTGGTTTTAGTGTTTTGCAGATCAAAATATGTCTAGGTTCTTATTAAGACTGAAAACTGTGGTGTGTCATGATGGGCAGTGAAACTTTTTTAAACTTCAGAAAGCATTGTTGCTTTGTTGTGCTCAAAGGTCGTTGGCTTTATCTGACTGCACTGTGCCTGCTCCAAGTTGATTTGTAAAAATGAAAATGACTGTTTGAAAACGGAAGTAGCACTGTATAGATGCTGCTGCCTGAGCAACAGTACCTGAGAAGATCATGATGATCAATAAATTATGGCTACAATTACTGGTATGCTATAATTTCCTAATTAAAAAAGACTTTTGGTATAAACTTTAAGATAAATTAAAAATATATGTTCATTGTGTATCACTGCTTGTTTTTCAGCTTTGCATCAAAAACTGTACCTTCATGACAAAGTTTTTGGGTTTTGGCCCCCGTTTCTTCGGCCCATGCAATTCCCTTTCCCGTTCCCTATAAAAAAAAGAAAAAGAAATGACAGTTACAACAATACAGCTCACAAAAGTAAAGCCAGTCTAAAAAAAGAACACCACCATGAGAGCAAATATAACTAATCAAAAGAGGAGACAGTGGTGAAAGCTGTGGCTGTGTGAAAGTAGAGCAGTTGGCCACAGAGATAATTTGAAGCCATGTTTGAACACATTTTGTGTGTGTGATTCTCTGTCTGTGTCCATTTTAGTTTCCATTTGATGTCTCTTTCGAGTTTTGTTCATTTCATGGCTTCCATTTTAGTTTACTGTAAACATCTACTCTCTGTGAGCAGCACAAGGCTTTCAAGTTGCTTGGCTGCAGACATAAAAGACTTCAGCTCAGATGGACGTTTTACAATCAGGAAGAGAAGAGGAGGAGGAATGTAAAGACACTAACAGATGAGGTAAAAGCAGAAGCAAGCACAAGCACTTACAGTAAGATACATGGGAGTTGAAAATAAACAAATAAAATAAAAAATAAAATAAACAAGCTTTAAACATTTGAAGTTAAGAGCTAGAATCCAAAGCCCAGCAGATAATGACAGACAAAGCACACATTACACTGTGCAAAATAAGACATATTTTGCACAATGGTGTATGTACTCTCATTATGTACTGGCTATACTCACTTTTGCTCGAAGCCCATTATCAGCCTGTCATCCAGAATATTCTCCTCTGGTTCCCAAGTGCTGTGCCTAAACAAGGATGGAGCAACATGAAGAAAACACACAGCAAAGGAAACTTTTTAGCACAAAAGACGACTTAATCCACATTTTCTATTTAATGTGAGGACATTAAAAACAGCACAACATAACACAAATGCCTCAGTTTTAAAGAGACTGAGGGTTGTCAGTTTTCATTGAAGTCACTTACTTCATTGCCCATCCTTTCCATTTTACCAGGTATTCGAGTTGTCCCTGCAAGAAACAGACAGATGGTGGATTAACAAACAAACAGCTCATATACGACCACAGGGATGAGATTTGGAAAAAAAAAATCCCTTAAATCTGGAACTCACTTGCAGCAGCATCCTTTTGGCTGTTCAGTCTTTAGTCTTATTTTAATCTACATTTGGGAGTTACTGGGATTTTGTTCTTCCTTTATATCCTTTATACAAAACACGGAACAAAATCCTGCTTGCTTCTCCTGCAACGCAACACCATTTTATTAATTTAACCAAGTTTCAGTCCTGCCGACTCCATGTCAGGGTCTGTAATATTCTGGCAAATGTCATGTTTGAATTTGATCATGTTTCAATGAAGAAATGATACTTGTTGTAGTTGGGGAATTCTTATCATTTGAGTGGGGGTGCTTCACTCTTATCTTGAGCTCATCTTGGATTACTTACATCTCACAAGAAGGGGTGCAACTATGAAGTTCTAGTAACTGGAGGCCTGGTGGGACTGCTGGTTAACTGTGTATACCAGCCACTTAAGATTGGTTACCCCATCATGATGTATAGATTTGTTTTTTTCCCAGTATACAAACCATAGTGGGCTGATAAAACACTGAGAAACTATCATTAGTCCTTCATCAACTGTGGCTGATAAGATTCCTTTCTCATCAACAGTAGATGAGTGCAAGGACTAATGTTTTTGAAGTCTTTTTCACAAGCTGCAGAAGCAAGCAGTAGTCTGCAACAGCCTTTAATGTGGGTGCTACATACACCAGTTCCACAACAGGCTGTAAAATGCAGTGGCCGTATAGCTTTAGCTACCATTAGCTGGCAGAGAAATCGGGCCCCTCCATTTCATAGCACAGCCCTCATCCCATCGGCTGGGCTGCCTTGTTCTGCAGCTAGCCCCCTCTTTGTGTCGCTGTTTTTATTGCCCTGCTAATGCCTGAATATACGAGCCATGACTGATAGCCTCGCTAGTTAGCTTCTAGCTAGCTCTGGCTAGCAAAGTAAAGGCATTCGCCAGCCACAAGGCCTCCATAGCATTGCATAGGCGCAAGAAGACAGCCCCGAGCCTATGGACCGGAACACTGTCGTGCTGACCGCGGCCAACATCTGCGGGAAGTCAAAACACGCGGGACGGCGACGGCTGTAGCTCACCTTACGAACGCGGCGTTTCAGTATTGCTTCCGCGGCGAACACGCGATCTCCCACCGCCGAGAGCTCCATCTTTCATGCCCGAAATAAGCTACCTGTCTCTGTATTCCTCTCTCCGGACGTCAAGCTCTGTTGTCTGCTCGAGCCGATCACAGCGAAATTGTGTGTGAGAGGCAGCAGACACACATGCACATGCAAATGCAAACACACACACACACACACACACACACACACACACCACTACAACGGCTGCGGCGGCCAGCTTGCGTTTTGTCACGCTGCCGAGGTCAGCCCCTTTGGTCGTCCTGGCAACGATGAAGACAATCACAAGGATGCTAAGATCCGCACGCTACTTTGAGCTCTCATCATCTCTGTTTGGTGACAGGCACCGCCATGCTGGCTCCTCTCTGAAACACATAAAAACTTACCGAGTTTACAATATGATTCATGCTAATGACACTATTACAAATCTCCCATTTGACATCCGTAGACAGCGACCAGCAAAACCACGATTTGATTCCAAACTCAACTCTGTCCTGGGTCACATCCAACACTGAGAGCATGAGTTGCCCCCCCCACCCCAGAAAACTGTAAAATGTTTAAATTTTGACTTATTGTTATTGTATTTATTCAAATGTAACTGTCTATAAAGTGTATTTATTTCTTATTGTATATTACAGTAAGTGGGTATAGATAATGGGTGGATATTTTTATTTTTTTTTTATTTTTTAAATGAGCGATATTGATAATATATTAAGTTATTTTAAAAAATGAATGGAATCTGCCTATAAAAACATCTACCATCTTTTAATGTAGAATGTACTGTAAACTCTCCCCTGGTTGCTGAAACCTCTTTATATGCAGCCTGTGGCTAACACTCAGAAATGTCCAGAAGAATGACAGCAGACATGACCTCAGTGTCCTCAATGTTAGCCATGGCCCTGCCTCTGTCTTCCTTAATAACATTAACTGAGCTGTAACGAAACAATTTTCTTCTTTATGTCTTCATACAAGTTGCTTAATCTGAGACAATTGCACTGAAATCCTGAAATTTCAAATGAGTTTTGGTATGAAGACATTCTTCTTCTTTTCTAAGGAAAGTTTAATTTCAAATGGAGAATTTTTACTTTGTGGTATTGCTACTTTCACATAAGGAAGTGAATCTAAACAGAATTTGTGTGTTACTGCCATGTGTGTTATTGATAGGAAACATTTTACAATGGCTTTAGAACCAAGGACTGATTTATAACTAAAAACTCTTAAAAGCTTATATATTATCAAAAACAAATTTAGGTGTATTTAGGATTGTTTTAGTCAATCTACTCTACTCTGTTTACTGTCACATTGATTATTAAGTAGCTTATGTTCAAAATTGCCCCAGCTGATAGTATTGTTCCAGTAAAAAAGATAACAGCCCGTATCATCATGGATCATTTTTATTTCTGTTTATTCATTGTAAATGATCAAAATTAAGCCAAAACAAGCAGACACAAGAACAGTTTCTACCCACAGGCCATCACTCTGAT
>LKNJ01001244.1:47504-100033 GCA_002120245.1 Maccullochella peelii | reverse complement strand
GTGTGTGTGTGTGTGTGTGTGTGTGTGTGTGTGTTTGTATATGTACTGTACTATGTGTGTCAGACTGACTAGCATGGGGAGAATAAACCCATCTCCTCGTTTCTATGGTAACACTGCATGTCTTCAGAATGGGTGTGATTCAGGGTTCAGGCATCTCTCTCTCTCTCTCTCTCTCTCTCTCTCTCTCTCTCTCTCTCTCTCTCTCTCTCACACACACACNCCCCCCTCTGAGAGTAGCCGTACAATTAGTCCCCTGTTAAAGCTGTGCTGGTAGCGGAACTTGTGCTTGGGTGGATAGATAGGGAGGTGAGTGTGTGTGTGTGCGTGCGCGTTGGAGAGCGCTAGTTTAACAGACAGGGCTCCTGTGAGACAGAAACACAGCAGCCTTATAACCTTCCCACTGACACCACTTTAACACAAACCTACACCCATATATGCTTACCTACTGTAAAAGCACATGCACTATTTATCTTAGCACAAAGTTTGCATTTGCAGCTTTGTGTGTATGTGAGCATCATCTACCAGGCTACTGGCAGCTCAGCAGAATATTATCTATATTGTCAGCAGATGTCCGTTCAGCCCACATTTGGCTTAAGAGAAAAAAGAGCAGGATGCTTAGGTGTTATATGTCTGGCATCCTCAATTCAAGCTTAAGCAAAGGATATACAATATAATATTTTTAAGAGAAAATTATAAGGCAGAGATTCACTTTCCAGAAGAAATGTCTCAACAGCATAGGGAGGACGAGACAGATCAATGTGCTTGTTAAAGTACAGTATATCAGTTCTTAACAGACCTGCAGAGCTAACTTGAAGATTTTATTGCTCTGCTCACATGCCCAATACCACATATCTTTGCACTCTGTATGCAAACAGACAAAATATGTTGAATGAGTAAATTCCATTGTGTTTCACAAGCTCTCCTTAAATAACGCGTCATTCTATCAGTCTGTCTAAATGTCTCTGTGGGATGGAAGAGAAGCCAGTGCTGAGGAGCTGTGAATCCTGCTGGAATCAATAATACAGCAATATAGTGTCAGGATAGGGGGATGGGGGGAGAAGAAAAGATGTTGACAGGAGGAGGAGGAAGAGGGGAGAAGGCAGCTCAGCCCTGCGTGCCTGGAGTGAGAAGTGATGAAATCAAAGCTGCATCTCTTTCTCCCTCTCTATTTGTCTTTTTTTCTCTCCACCCACCCCTCCATTTTTCTCCCTCACCACTCACTCCCTCTCTGTGTGAATATTGTCTTTTAAAAAACATTAAATGACTGACTATTTCCCATTCCCCATGTGTGTGTTGGATATGATTAGTGACTGAGCCAAGGACGTTTGTGCTGTCACAGCTACAGTGAGGCAGTGAAAACTTTATTTGAAGAGCTGTGTGTGTGCATGTGCATGCCTCTCAGTGTTTTGTAGCACATCGCAATGACATAATCAGTGTGGTGGCTGGTCTCCCTCCTGCAGTGTTTGTCATGTTTTATGGATGAAAGCTAAGCCTTCGCCAGCTAATCCAAGAGGCATATTAATCTACTGTAGTTTGGCTTTATTTCCTTCTATCTCCAGCTCCTTTAGCAGTCAGAACCCTATAGTTTGTAACTGGTGATTTAATTTCCCTATCCATATGGCATGAAATATAGACATTGTGCTGCACACCACTCTGTGCACATTAGGTGGGAGAGATAAAGCAGTGACAGTGCTGTGCTCTGCAGGAAAGACACAGTGGTGTTAGCTCTCTGGACATCTATCAAGCATCTAGTCTGCATTAGTCCTGTAGTGCTACAGTCTGTCTTGTTATAAAGTCAAAATATACAAATAAAAAATAAAAAAAGAGTAAAAGCATCAGAAGCTCATGATGTCTTGGGTTTTGTCAGAAAGCTCCAAGCTAACACCCGTGCAGATCAGAGGAACACAGACTAACGAGCAGTTCAGTGGACCCTTGAGAAGGAAGGAAAGTAAGGAAACGTGGTGCTGAATAGGCATAGTGTTGCACTAAGCTCATGACTCTGCACAGTACAGGTCATTCCTCATTCCTGTTTAACTGAAAAGAGGGCAAATCAGTTTAAATTATTTGGGGTTTGAACAAGGGTGCCAAAAGTACAGTATCTGCATGTTTGTATAAGAAGTGACATCTGCACTGAAGCTAAGCCTTTACTGTAAGTGTGTAGATAAACCTGTAGTGATAAATTGAGTTGTCTACATTACTTTTGGGTGGTATGAAAAGAGTCTGACTGAAAAAAAGCACAGCCTGAAATGTGCTTGCACAGCAAACACATGCTGCCATTGAAGGGGACAGGTGTGAGCATGTGTTGAAGCAGTGGTCAGAAGTGGGACAGGTGGTTGTGGAGAAGGAGAAAAGTGTGTCTGTGTTTTTTGCCAAAGTTTTTTGTCCAGTTGTAAGTTCTCTTCTCGGTGGTGACTCGTCATTTTCTACAGTTGGATTGGCAGTCAAGCACACCAAATGCTTCTCTGTGAGACACCAACTGTGGCTGTCTGAGCGACGCTGATTATTCTGTCTGACGCTTGTTGAGTCAATCTGTCTCAGTCTTCAGACATTATGGCTGTCATTTCTGACTGGAAAACTGCAAAACTGCAGATGATTGATGTTTTTTTTTTTATATGTGAAAATACATAAATATATTCAACTTAGTTGGTTTTCCACACACATTTCATGAATCCCACCTCATGAGTGAACTGCACTAGACCCACCATCATCAACAGGGGTGGACAAAATGATAAAAACATATTACAATGGAGGATGATACATGACATCTTGTTGCAGCTCCTTGAATGTCTATCTGTCAGACTCTCTGCTTCTTTCTGCTTGAAACCAGATGTGAGTGATGCACTGGAAATCTACCACCCCATTCCCATTTTCCATTCACACCTTTTTCTGTCTATCAATCAAATCAAACGGGCAACAAAGGATTAGACGACTACAAGAGGAGTCGCCTCTGCTGCAAGCTCTGATAAGGAGGATATAGCTGAAGTTGTTTGCAGCTGTACTGAATAAATTTCCCTTGACATGGGGAAACAATGACACATGCAGGTTCTTCAAACAGGCACATTGTGTTCAAACACAGGTATATGGGAAGAAAGAGGAACCAAATCATGTTGTTGAAGAAAACCTTGGAAGAAGGAATGCAAATTTGACATTATATTAAAACTGGGTCTAAGACTTGGTAAATGTAGGTTTAGATAACATTTTCATTGATGTATACACTTGAATATGGTAATATTGACCATATGTTTGTAATTAGCTATCATGTCAGGGGCTCGTCACTCTACTTTTAGAGACGGAGACAAGAACAGCTCTGCATCTTTCTACAGATTAGTGAGAAATATGTTGCTTGTAGACGAGTCTATGACACTTAAAGAATATCCTAGTAAGTACGGTGTCCTCCTTCTGACTTGGCATTAGCAATGACAAATAGCAGTGGTTTACCACCTCCTGTAGCATGTGTGCTTCTACAATGGGATTTTAAGGTAGATTAGAAGCGTGCAAAGGTATGTCGGGGCATACAGTTTTGAATTTATCAGCTCTCGGTCAACTTAATTGCTTGATTATTTTGAGAATGTTTTAAAGCAGCACAGATGTGGCTGTATTTTTAACCAATCAAAACCACCACATGATGTCAGATTTGCTGCCCCCCTTTACTTCCACGATGAGGTAATGCAATATGTATAGGGCAGATGGTTCAAACCCCCCTTACTTATATAAGCCTCTTTGCCATGACATCAGCAGTAAACTGCATAGAACAGTTGAACCATCGGGTCAGATGAGTTCAGTTCTGCTCTCTGCCATCAGGAAGATATGAAATATTCAAGTTACCTGACCTTCATGTCCTCTCTGCTTAAAGAAGCCAGCCTTCCTTTTCAACACAACTGTGGTTTGGACTTGGTTTATACTGCTCTAAAGGTTAGGATTATAAAAATGTTTTGGCTGGCGCCATGTATGATTTATAATGCATCACCATACCAAATGACTATCCTGGTTATTTTTAAGTGAATACACTTTGCATCGTGTTAGTTAGGGCAAAGATTAGGCAATATAAAAATATAAAGACATGCGGTCATTTGTTGTTGCTAGTAGCTTGTTTGTGCACTCTTGCAGTGCCCATAATTTGATGATTTGACTTGAACCAAAACATCAAGACTAATTAAGTTCTGCCCATCCTTACCTGCTGTGTGTCTGTATATGTGTGTGTACACATGTACATATTGGTGCATGTGTCTGCATGAGTGCTGTTAATTGCAGCTCATGGTTTCATTTTGGTTTTCATGATTGACATGTGAATGGAGGGGGCCCTGCGGCAAAACCCACACCAGCAATTTAACCCACATGAATACCACTGTCACTTGCATCGTCACTCACACACACACACACACACACACACACACACACACACACACACACACACACACACACACACACACACTGGATGACGTCACCAATGCACATGAGACCATCACTTCACTCTTGTCCACTATAGGAGATTGATACTGTTAATTTTGCTTTCCCCTTGGCTGTCTTGATAATCTTTGAGTCTACACCTCGCCCACACTGTAACACTGTTAAAACTTTTACCTCCTGCCTGCCACTCACTATTACGGTCTTTGATTGGAGATGATATTACAGTCAAATACCTGCAGCGTTTCACACTGTCAAAGCCCTGAGCATCGCCGTTATAGTATTATATTCTTACTGTAATGGGGAAAGCTGTCTCAAATGGGGATGTACACATGTGGAAGGCTGGAATTTCTCAATTTTTTTTCATCTTATTTGGACCAACACTAACGGAATTACAAATATTTCAACAGTCAAATGTAAACTATACCTTTTTTTTTTCTTTTTTAAATGTTTGAATCTTCCATTGAATTGTTTACCAAGCACACTACTAGTGACAAAATCCAACACTCAAAAACTCCTTTGAATAATTAAATCAAGCTATTTTGGCTTGTTTGGGGTCATGTAAATTGTATCTCTTCATTGTCATATCCTTATGTCTTTTAAATACTAAATGTTTTTTATTTCTTTGTGTAACAGGAGACTCTCCAGCAGCTGGTGATGATGCCTTTGCCAAACGTGTTGGTACTGGGCCGGAACCCTCTGTCTGGTAAGTGTCAATGTACTAAACAATACAACCACAACATTATACAGACTAATACTTTGACCAATGCTGTATAGGTTTTAATTTGAGTGCTCGTGGCCTCTAAACAAAAGCAAAACAAAACAAAGATTCATACCTGCTCCAAGACATTCCTCTAGTTGAATCACGGGTGCAGCAAGCGTGCATACAGTTCATACAGTTATACAAGAAGGACAATGTTGGAGCGCTTTTGTCTCTTCATTAGATTGCCACAATAGACCTGTTTTAATTATCAATTGCTTTGATGTTTCAAGTGACTTCCTCTCTGACTGTAGATTTCATTTAATAATTTAGTGACCAACTAGAATAACTTCAACCTCTCAGACACAAATGGACTGTGTTTTCACCAATAGACCAGAGAGTATATCTAAATCCTATAATTTATTAACTGGTGTATCTGACCATAATGCAACTTTTATGGTATGAAAACTGACTAGAAAAAGATGAAATGGTCATATTTCAACTGAACAGAATTACAAAGTAATTCCTAAGAGTGAACAGCATAATTATACTTCTGCCATTAGTCGAATTGATTGGTCCAATCTGCTATTCAGTGGCGATGCTGAGTCTGGCTATAAAACACAGTTGACAGCGCATGATGGCGTCACTATGTCCTTTTACAAGAACAGTTAACAGTAAACCACAACGTGAAACTTTTCTGCCATGGCTTAAGAGGACCGATAAAAGAAGGCAGGCCAAATATGTAGCTCTTCTATTACCTGATGTGTTAAAATCATTTAACCATTTTGCAGCAAGGCTTTGACCTACTGAACCCAGCCATGCTATTTGATATGTCTGAGCAGCCTTAAAGCAACAGTAGTGCAGTGTCAAGTGTTTCATTTCATAAAAACATTTTTGTGCAGTGTGACCTCTGCAGCCCCAAGTGCTATTCCAATGTGACCTTGATGAAGCCACTGAGGAGAGAAGATAACTAGTAGCAGGTCATCATGTAAGATCATGGTGTACTAGCTGTAGAAATTTGTATGGATTAAAGGAGAACTATGTGAATATGAAAAATAAAATAGCCTCCACTACAAAACCTTTGCTAAAACCACTACAAGGTCATTGGATTGGTTGTTTTTACTTTTGGAAAAAAGCGTCCACACAAAGATTCACAGCTTCTGTGTACATCTGCAAATGTTAATCATCAGCTCTTCAAAGTGAATTGTTTCAAGGCTCA
The DNA here is from genome assembly GCA_002120245.1 of Maccullochella peelii. NCBI lineage: Eukaryota > Metazoa > Chordata > Actinopteri > Centrarchiformes > Percichthyidae > Maccullochella > Maccullochella peelii. The sequence goes on along the minus strand of LKNJ01001244.1, from coordinate 93,710 downwards.
GCTGGCAGAGCTTGTTGAAGGATATCTGAACCTTTTTAAAGCAGATGAAATGGCTTCTTAATCCTAGCTTCTTAGTCCTCCCTCAGCAGCCTTTATCACACTTTCACCACAGCCATTGCTGTTATTTTTGTGTTTTCATCGCTTTTGAATGCTCACAGTTACCTCTTTAATTTTCATACGCCCCCACAAGCGCGAAGGGTAAATAAACGAACAATAAGAGGCTGCAGCAAGTACACACACATTGGTGTGTGCCGTTTTGTTTTATGCAAGGATAATGGTTGTTAATTTACCTTTAGGGTGAAAAGAAAAACTACCACTGACCTGCCACAGTACAATAAAACGTTTTCATAATTTAAGACATAAACCAAACTATCTTCACGATCCATTAATTTTTAGTTTATTGTAGTATAAAAGTAATTTTTAATGGGTTATTCTAAATATTTACTAGTACTAGTGATATCGACCATCTGCAGCATACGTCATAACTCTTAAACAGCTGTCTTTGGCATTTTATTCATTCCTTTCAGTGCTGCTTCTCATAATAACCCAGTCCAGTCATTGTGAAGACAAGAGGGATTCTTTCATGAACAAAACTCCCAAAATAATGTCTACTGTTTGAATATGTCACAGCTAATTTCACAGCGGTACATTTCTAAAGATCTACTATGTTTACAGCGCCTTGGAAATCATCCAGATCTACAGCCTCGCACAACGGCTTTACACACGGCTTAAGTGAATATTTAGTGAATACTAAAGTTGACCCAACGCAGACAAGAGTGGAGGGCTAGCTCCGAGCTAGTGGACCAGAGCAGGCAGAAAGCATTAGACTGCATTCCTCGGGGTTTCTTTTGCCCTTTAGCCTCCAGCTTGTCAGATAATCAGTCAGTCAGTCAGACCAGCGGTGGCTGTGGAGTCTGGCTCTCTGGCTCAGAGGCTGCCAGCTGAAAGTCATTGGCCATGTGGCTTTTATTATGCTCTCATTAGGGGGCAGGGGATGACTCTGCATGTGTGTGAGTGCGTGCACGTGTGTGAGTTTAGTTGGTGGATGGGGGAGGGGTGTCTTCAAAACAGTGAACAGTGGGAATGCACTGTAGTGCACCCCCTCCACACCCCTGATTTACCTCGGTCTGCCTTGTATATACATGCACAGTGAGATGCACACACATACACTCCCTTGTGCATGCAAGTAGAGTTTAGTGAGTATGCTTGCATGCACATGTCAACACGCACACACAAACACGCGCGCGCACACACACGCACGCACGCACACACACACACACACAGTACCTCCTTTGTTTAGTCTGACTTAAAGCCTGTGCATTTTCAGCAGTGATCTGGTCTGATCTGAAAACTTCAGTCTTTCCCTTCAACATTTCTGATGTATTTGCTGGTATGTCACTCAAGTCTCATGCAGTCATTTATGTTATCATCATTATTGCATAAATTCAGTCTGCAACAGTGATTGACGGCTAAAACATCATATCCGCTCTGTTCACTACTCCTACTGAAGTAGTACAGTTGACATTGCCATACACAAATCTGAGATGCAATCTATATTTTAAAAATCTTTTAGAAATATAAATACATTTTATAAATAGATATGGCCAAATATATGGATAGCATATTCATCTTAAACATGGTTTTAGATGAAAGCACCTCCTAATGAGCAGAGATCCTTTTAACAGTAGCAACAACTGGAAAGACAACTGTTAACAGCTGACAGAAAGCATAAACTGAAGGGCTTGACAGTTGTGATAGTAGTAGTTGTTGTTGTTCAGAAAATGTCCGGCCTGCTATTTTTGATAGAAAACTTAAACAGTGTTCTGTGTGTGTAGGCGAGTGTTTGGTGTGTTTTATAGTCTATTTTCACGGTGTTGTGGTTTCTAGTGTCTCCATAACAAAGAATAGAATAGACAGTTTGGCTTTGAAAGTTCTGAGAATGAAACAATGGAAGATAAACGGGAGCAAATGCCAATTTGACCAATATGTTTTATTTATACTTTATCTGTTTTGTTTGTTATGATCATCTTTAGCCAGTTCAGTGCTCCTTGTGTGAAGGCAGTCTGGGTCGCGTGCATTGTTGCTCATGACTCTGACCTCGGCTCCAGGCTGTCTTGTCTTTGATGTCACTTGACAAGCTAGCTCGCCTTATAAAGCACAAATGCCCTAAAATAATCTGAAAATAAGGTTCAGCCAACTCTGTCCTCTGCTCCAGTGAGATGGGCTGAACACACTCTGGCATGCTGTCAAAGCAATATCGGATTGCTTGTACCAGTTTCACCACTGACATGCAAGTCATCGGGTCCTAAATGACTCTATTCATCATGGCAGAGGAGAGGGATGTAGCGGTCGATTGTACGTGCACGCAAACACACATTTTGTTTTTCTTCTTATTCACTGACATCCTCAATCACAGATTAACAATGGCATTGCAGGAAGAAGGGTTAGTCACTGTCCGTCTGACCTCTTGTTTCCTTCTAGAAGGGTAAAGCAGGGAGGGAGGAAAGGAAGTGAAAAAATGAAGCCTAGATGAGTGAATGCAAACACTCGGGAGACGCAGATGATTTGTAACAATGTGGAAGGAAGGAAGGGTGGGTGGGTGGGTGGGTGGATGGATGCGTGTTGCAGAGAATAAATGGATGGATGAAATTGTGTGTGTGTGTGTGTGTGTGTGTGTAAGAAGGAAGAGAGGAGTGGTGAAAAGATGAGGCTAGCGGAGAGACGGGTAGCCTCGTTGCTGCTGCTGCTGGGGGGAGATTTCTCCTTTCTATTTTCAACCTTGCCTCTTTGCCTTCCTCCTGCTCCCTTTCTGTCTCTTGGTTTCTCTATTTCTGTATCCCTCCCTTGTGTTTGTTTTGCTTGTGCTCTGTGGTGCTTTCCTGCTCTTACCGTTTCTCCCTCTTGTTCTCCCTCTCTGGCTTTAGAAATGATTTATCCTATTAGGTCCCTTATCTTTCCTATGTTGCACCATTAGATTTGCTGAGCTAAATCCCTTCCCTGACTAGAATAGGTTCATGTGGCTCTGATCGAGTACCATGAAGCCCTGCAGCTGTGAGAATTAAGATTTATCTACCGCCATCCTTCTAGTTCCAAATTCGCTCATATACTCTTTTAATATTTTTTCTTATATCATGAACGCAGGAGCTGATTTACCTTTGTCTAGTACTGACCAAGACTGAGTAAGCACAGAACAGTGACACCCTTGTTGATGGTACATCATAATAGCAGATAACTGAAATTAGGTTTTCTTAAGTGGATAGATAACATGCAAGAAACTCAAGTCTTCGTTTGAGCTTTTCCAACAGTGTTTTGGTTAACACCCATCAAGCTATTTGTGTCTGGGTGCTACTTAGTACAAGCAGTCCTCTGCAGGTGCAGTTATTTAATCAATTTAGTTATAGCTGTCGCAGGAGTAGACATCATTAAGGTGAGGGTATGCTTGAAAAGAAGTAGTTCGTACGATGTGTTGTCTGACCACGGTGGAAATAGAAAATGGAAAGTAGAAATAGAAAGAGAAATTCTTCCTTTGCTTACTCTGTCACCTCCACACACCTGGCCAGTTGCTGCCTGAAATGGGCGTGATAGGCGGATTGGCTTCAGAAAGTTACAAATATTGTCGGACACAGCCCCAACGCCGAAAAGGTGTGGGGGGAGGGGGTTTCAGATGGTGTTTGACCATCTGACATGCACCTCTGTTGGTGTTTACTGACACCATTACCTGTACACTTGATCTTTACGTTTCCAGTATCAGTAGGCTGCAGTACAGCACTCATCCAGACATTTTGAGCAGATAATACATGTTTTCTTTACGTTCATTCAGCTGTGATGTCCAACCCAACAGCTGTAAAGTTTCCCTGAGACCTAAAATAACAAAAATCACCACGTTTCCTTGGCTGCAGTACAGAACAAATGCAATTACAGCTGAATTTCCATATGCTGATAGGAACATCCAAACATTAGCCAGTCTTAATGGGTAAATCAACAGTGAAATGGCATGCGGAGGAAAAAGGGTGCTGCAAAGCTTCAGTTTTCCACCAGCTGTAAAGCTAAATAACCTGCTGTGACATCACTGATTGGGTCATGACCAAAAGTTTAAAAACATTATCAAAATGCAGCAGCAGATTTATATTCCTTATTAGTAGTTAAACTCCAACAACTATTACTGATCCTGGTTTGGCCTATGATCAAGTATTAATTGTCACGAGTTAAAAGATGATGATTTGACCACATGGAGGTCTCGATTGCTCAATTATGCATTGAATTGTGTGACTCTATTGATTTCAAGAGAAATGAGAGACGGGAGATTAATTTGATTGTGTGGATGATTCTGTGAAATTGATGGGATATATCCCGTCAATGGGACACTCTGTTTTGGATTTCCAAAGGAACTGCTTGGTCGTCTGTTGTTTGCTAAATTATTGCTTTACACAGACAATCGGACTCTTTTCTCCAGCAGTCTATTTTTTTTTTTTTTTTGGAAGATTCTTTAATTTAATGTAGTAATGATAATGTAGAAGTAGTTTTATTCATCAAATTTTCACTTGAAATCATTTGGAAAGTCCCACAAAGTGTAAAGTCATAGATCATAATTGTCTTCCTGTATGCCTGCTGTTTAGCTGTTCTTGCTGTGATGATTGGCCCATTAAACTGAGAGGCAAACAGACCACCCTACACAGAAAACATGCTGCCACTAATCTGGATTTATTGTTGTTAGAGCCGGACAGTGTTAGCACTCACTACCCCCTGGGCCACACGATGAGCTGGTTTATCACACACACACACACCCTGCAAAAAACACACAATCCTAGTATAGACATAGACACAGATGCTCACATCTTGCATATACCATACCACATTACTTAGTCAGTGCAACACACACATACACCACCTGGTTTACTGTTGTTCAGCCCCAAATCCCACAGATGAGCTCAGGCCTGTTGAGCTTGCTAGCAGCTGTTTGTGGGTTTCAGCAGTTTCTGACAATATGTCCTGACATGTGGAAGAGTACTGGAAGTTCATTGTGCCAGCTCACTACACTGTGAAAAACATTGTGGCGGTGTAACTAGAGGAAGAGGTTTTATTAGGGGGGGAAATTGTAACAACCTAAGAATTTAGTTAATTGGTTTGTCAAAGTAAATGTGGGATGGATGAAGGATTTTTTTTCTGCCTCAAAATGAGGCAAAGGTGGCATGTCGATCGTGACCTACCTATATTTTGATTTGTTTTTTATAGGAAAATACATTTAAACATGAAACACCTGCTATGACCTAGATAATTTACAGCTGTAATTTAAAAAATTCATTGGAAAGAAGTGCTTTACAAATATCAACATCATTATTGGTTACCACCCTCCATCAGTCACCAGATTGCGGTGAAATGCTTGAGGCAAAGGTTTCCACTGTTATCAATCTATCAATACAAATTATTCATCAACCTCTGTGTTTTTTAAACCACAAAAGCTGATTGAACACAAGGTCAGACAAGACAAAACAAAAACAAGACAGTTAGATTGTATGTTTGTTGTTTGGTTTTAACAATCATTTTGATTGGTGTCTCATGCAGACATACTTCAAGTGGTTTGGTGTGTCATAATACTCTATCTTTGTGTTTTTTCTTTAGTGCAAGGTCTGGAGGAGATGAGAAAACTTTTGTTGCTGCTACTAGGCTGTGCTGTCCAGGTAAGAGCACAGTTTAGTCCACTTAAAACACTTACACACTTTCACATATGCGTGTGTAATTCAGGTATGAAGGAGCAGGAGCCAAGCAAGTTCATAACGTACGGCAATCAAACTTTGAGAGACATTTTGTGCCAGCGATTAATGATTCAAAAATTCAAAACTATAAACGATCCCACCCCATGATGTTTCCTATGTTGTGAAAGTCGTCAACTGAGCTAATTGCTGAAATGTTTATCATTTTTGTTGGTCATCTTGTTGCAATTTAATTCCAAGGCCAGAAATAGTTTTTTGGAAGAAGTCTCCGTTTGGTCCAGCCTCCCTTGATTACAGCCATTTGCTCCCTTTGATAAAATGAATTAACTCGAACTCTCATCATACAACTAATGCTGTGTAATAAATGGTGCAGCAGACCTTTGTCTTGTGGTAAAGCCCCATTCAGCTGTTACTCACTTCATTTCAAACAAGAGCACTAACCTTTCACCGCCTCTATTATTTTAGCAAAATGACAACATAGTTGCATTCATGTGAGGAACTCTAACTTAATATTCTGTTTACTTCAAGCTGGCATTAAGCACAGCAGTACCTGGTGCTGGGTAAGAGCTTACATCTTTAGCGCACAGTCTTGTTCTAATCTCATCTTCAGCCAGCAAGAGAGGAAAATGATCTTTGCCAGACGATAAACTTGCGTTTGAAGACTAGACTACTTTCCTAAATACAACTGCTGCTTCTTGGAAACGTGTATATCAGAGCAGCTTCTGCATCGTTTCTGCAGTCTTCTAACGTCCAGGTGACCCCCTACCCACATAACTCTTTAACATCTCCAAAATCTCTCCTCTTCCCCCTCTGTTTATAGTGCGAGAAGAAGGAAGAGTACATTGAGCGTATCCAGACTCTGGACTTTGACACCAAAGCTGCCATAGCATCCCACATCCAAGAGGTATTTCTTCCATAGAAACCAAAACTGGTGATGTAATTTGGCTACATTACCTCATCTAATGGTGGAATGGGGGCAGTACATAACTTTTGAAAACCAGTCTGACAAGAGGACAAAATCTTGTTATTGCTGATATAATGTTTGTGATTTTAGGTGACTCATAATCAGGAGAACGTAGTGGACCTGCAGTGGTTGGAGAGTGGGGAAATGCCTCCTGAGGACCTGGACAGCCTCTCCAGAAACCTGGCTTTCCACCTCAAACACCTGGTGGATGAGAGGGACACACAGCTGGAGGTAATGACATATACATAAAGTTGGTGTGAGTGTGTTAATATAGATTTATTGAGCTGTGTTCTAAATTCCTTTCATCACTAAACTGACATAAGCCAAAGCATAAAATGTTGGTATTTTCTATTCTCTATGGGTGTGGGGGGAGGTTGTCATCTGCAGATGCGTGTTTGTGGATGTCTTAAAATGCTACAGGCAGAAGTTTTGCTAATGCAAATGATGGGCTACTTCTAGTAAGGTTATGTGGAAACTTTTTTCCCTTTTTTGCCGTTACCACAAGAGAGCAGCCTCAGGAAGGAAGGGTTGAAACTGTTAACTGTCTCATGGATTGTGTGTGTGTGTGTGTGTGTGTGTGTGTGTGTGTGTGTGTGTGTGTGTGTGTGTGAGACTTTACTGAGTATATGCGTCATTAAATGAGTTTCCAACCCATAGGATGCAGATGCCCACGACTGATATAGCTGATCTTTGTGTGTGTGTCAGGGGTTCTAATAGCCTCCAGATTATCACTGTGTAGTCCAGCCGTTCTCAATTAAAATCCCATTTCCTGTCACGGGCACTAGCTCAAAATAGGCTGTATGTGGGACTGTGGATGTACTTTTTGCCCTAATGCCTGTGTTCTAGTTTTGGGTGCTGGGAGTGCCTTGGGTGAAACTATGGATCTACTCTCCTCTTTGCTCTAGTCCATGCTAGTCCTGTTGTTGAATCTTACCTCTAACTGTTGCCATTTCACAAAATTGCAACACTGGTTAGTTAGATTACCCTAAATACCGATTCAAAATTATGTTTTTGTTTTAACACTTTTTGTTGTGTGTTAATTTTTTTTTGTCTGGCTTTAAGGAGTCAAATGTGTATTCACACAGCCTGACCTCTGTTAATGGGCTCTTGCAGTCTTATACACAGCTAGAAATCTCACTACATGCCTTATCTTTTTTCCTCTTTCCATCCAGACTATAGTGGAGTTAACCCAGGAGAGAGATTGTGTGCAGCTGTCTCCACTGGCTCCCTATCCGACCCAGTCTCCCGGTGACTCCCCCAGTATGAGGAGGACTGAAAGCCGACAGCACCTCTCTGTGGAGTTGGCTGATGCCAAGGCCAAGATCAGACGCCTTCGTCAGGAACTGTGAGTGCCACAGCTTTATCAGCAAGATAAATAATTACTGAAATTGGGCAAAGAGTACAGAATGAAGAAAAACATAATCTATACCTATTTCAGTCTCCATATTTAGCCCAAGACGAGCTAAAGAAGTATTGGGTGGTGTTTTTTGCTGTCTGGAGACCTGACAAATCAGGAAAGGTATCAACATTTTAGGTTCTGCAGTGGCTCTAATTTAAACAGAATGGGATTCTTCATCATGGTCCTGACGGGAACTCGCCACAAATGTATGCTCTTAGTTGTCAGCCCTCTGTGGTTATAGTGAGTTTTAATGCCTGTATTCAAGCCTGATGATGCTGAAAGAACAACAGTGACAGTGCAGAGAGGAAAAGTCATGGAGACCAGCAGTCCACTTCCTCCCTACATCTCTATTACTCACGTAAGACCAGGCTGCCGTGATGTCGTACTGCACCACACAAACACACACACTCCCACGAGTAAACTCCCTCTCACAAACCTTGGTCAGGCCTTTTAGATTCTGCCTATGAATAATAGAGCTTCCTTTTTAAAGTGCTATAATCCCTTGCCAGACAAAGGCTTAATGGTCAACACAGATCAGTTAGAAGAAAAGGAGCAAGGGGAAGTATTTAAATGTTGCACAAACATGACATCTAATTTAACAGACTGGCTGGCGTCATGAGGTTGGTGTTGAATGCTTTGACGGGAACTGTTGTAAGAAGAGGTGTTGTGTATTTCATAGTCTGTCCTTCTTTTACAGTGTTTTCAAGATTAAGTCTCCTCTGAAACTAATCTTGGATTAGATTTCAATGATGGTCTGTGTCAGGTCAGATAACGTCTAGTTCCTACTTCAAGGGAATCATTTGTGCGCTTGAGTGGAAATGATTTCCAGACTAGACGTCTGTCATCACCTTAGCAGCATTAAAATGAATGCAACCCTTGGGTGTTCTATAAATATTGAGTAAGAATTTTGTCAGAACTACTCAAATTTTTCAAAAGCTGTTTGCAAATACATTTCTAAATAAATAAACTTAACTCTATGAATAGTGACTGATTGCAGGCTTGCTCATGCAAAGCTTGCTGTCCCCCAGTGTGTTCTTTACCAGAGAAATAATGTGAGAATAACTCATTGTAAAAGTTGAAAATGTATTCAAATGAGTCATCTTTATGCAAATTTTAGCTGTGGATCCTAATGACTTGGAAAAGGGTCATATTTAAATGCTGTATCATTCTGCTCCGAGATATTGTTCTGTTTCCTTTGATAAATAGACAATGGCATGCAAACAAGAATTATTATTGTTTAACAGTTGGTTGTAACTCAGAAAGGAGTGCAGGTCACGCTCTGCATGGTCACATGAAAAGAGTGAAAAGCATCTCTCCTTGAGTGAGATTCATTCATTGTGGTTCTCCTGCTGAAAGGGTCTGACATTCATCACTGTAAACATCTCCTTTAAACATCCTTGACCTATATTGTGACAATTTCTTCAGTAGGTCTAAATAGGGCTTCAGAACAACACCCGACAAGCAAATGACTTTTTTTGCTTGTCGGTTGCTATGATATTGTTTACTTGTAGCTGTGGTGTCTGGCCAGTCACATGACTGTACCTTTCTATCCCAGACAAGGGACAAAAGGGACTTTAAGCCTGTCCATGCTGATGTAGTCTGGTCACATGATTGCCATTTCTTCTCTAAGGCAGAAGATGAGTGTGTTTGTTGTGTGTGGGTGCATGTGCATGCACATGCATAGATCTTGTCTCTGCATAGAAATGTAGATCTGTTTGTCTACTGCGTGGTATTGTATGTGTGTGTCTGAAGGAGGCCAGGTCAGAGCCTGGGAGTATGGTTCCCACAGTGGTCTGTTTATTAATGTATATGTTAAAGCTACTGTGTCTTGGCTGCTTTTCCTCCTCCTGTTCAAGCTCAGACACACACTGAGTTTATACCTATAACATATATTTAGAGTGATTTTTACAGCTGCTATTCCTCAGTAAGTCTTTACCCGATTCCCAGGCGAAAAAAATATTTTGTACTTCTTCTCCCATTTATCTGCCTCTAAAAGTCCCTTATTAGCTTTAAATATAGATATATTGTAACTGTTTGTTGTTTTTTCATCACAGTCAGTTATTTCAAAATATAATTTACACTCCGTAGACAGTTTATTAGGTAGACCTAGCTAAAACTAATGCAGTCTAATACAACAGTCTTGCAATAAATCCCACGTTCATTAAGTTTATAATGTTTAGTTTTTGTTGAGATTGTTTTTTAGAGAGATCATTTTGGAGGCTGCAGTGGTGCTGTTCTATTGCATTATACTGACTTATAAGTAGGTGTTTCTATTATTTTGTCCACCCCATTTATATCAATGAGGGTAGACTAAATAACAAAATATATTAGAACCATTGTGAAGGTAGGATTTATTGCAGGACTGTTGTATTAGACTGCATTAGTTTTAGAGTGTTGTACCTAATAAACTGACGGTGTAAATGTACAATTTAGACTGAAAAATACAGACAATAAATATATGAAATATGACAGTATTTATTACTAAACAGTAACACAACAACAAAAACTGCCTTACATCCTTTTGACAACGGGTAAATTGTAAATTGATAAGAAACAGATTAAATTGAGGATTGAGAAACAGAATTGTATCAATGGCAAATAATCACCCATTTACTCTTATGAAGTCTTTCTGAGTTTGGGGTCAACCAGCAAATACAACTTGAATGTCAGTAGATAACTACTGACTAACTCGGTGAGATGAAAGACAGGAATGTTGTGGTTTGCTGGAATTAGTTACAACCAAACTTAATGTGCACGTAATGTTCTAGACTGATAGCAAATTGATAGCATTTAAAACCAGTTGGCTATACAGTCATCCTTGTTCAACTGATACATGTTCCTGCAGGACTAATTCATTGAATACATTGTTGTAGAATTTAATATTAAAGGTCAATAAAGTTGATTTTTCATTCATCATTTTAAGATCTAATCGCCTTCCCCTGTTCATTGACATACTATTATAGATAAGAAACTGTTCAAAATATTACAGAGAAAATGTTTGGTAATGTTTACCACAAAAGCTGCGTTTATATATAGAGTGTGTGTGTGGTGTAGTGTGTAGACAAAAGTGAGGAATAAAGGTTGCCTTTATCGACTTTTCAAATATAGCAGTGCACCCAAGTGTTTGCGCAGATGCATCGCGTGTTAAACCATTAACATACGCAGCAGAGCCAGCTGCATCCATAATATGAGCCCAAAGCTAATCTGCCATGCTAGAGTTGACAGGTGTTTGTGATTTGGGGAAGGCGAGTTGTGGAGGGACGGGGAGGGGCTGCAGGAGGTGAAGGGGGTCAACTGGTTGAAACAAAAACAGAAATGGGTAAAGGAACATCTTGCCTGCATGTTGACTCCAACTTCCCAAATAACGTTAGCTGTTGAAGGAAGGAGGAGAGAAATGGGAGAGCGAGAAAAGAAGGATGCCTTTTCCTTTTTGAGATGCACCCCAAGACTCCAGAGAGCTGTAATCAGATAGGCTATCAGATGTTCAGTGGAGCGGTTTCATGCAAACACACACAGAACAGCATCACAGGAATGTAGTCGTTTTCCTTCAAAGCGGTGTGACACATTCTCCCTCTATGATAGGAGCCTGGAGAATTTGCACATACGCACAAACTCACACAGACCGCAAATGTCAGGCTGCCCTATTTCGCTGTCACTTAAACGAATGATACAGGAGAGTGTTAGACAGAAGATAGCAAGACCCTACTATTGAGGTTGAAAGAATGAGAAATTTAATTCTGTGTGTTGTACCACTTTACCAGATGTAAAACTTTCCTCTCTCCTTCTCTAATCTTATCTGGTCTAGTAGTTCCTCCAGAATAAAGGAAGATGAGGGGTTTGAGCCTCAGGGGTGGATTTGCATATGTTTACTCCTGAAGTAGTCACAGGGTACTATATTTTCTTCAGTTGTTTTTAACTGCTGTCTTCCCCCTCACAGGAAAGACGGTGTGTCCTGACCTCACAGCAAAAACACATAACACACCAGACACAATAGGCTATTTTTACTGAAGAAAATGGGTTACTGGATTGATTGATGTCTTGAAATCAACATGCGAGTTGCCGATTTTTCTAACTTGCCAACAAAGGCCTATTATGCTTAATGGGATGTTGCCTATGCGATGTGTTAAATTAAAAAGCCCCTATACCAAAACCCATTAAAATTGGAATGAAAATAGTACCTGAAATTGATCACTCACATTTTGAGAAATACAGACTCTATGACCTCCGAATAGTAAAGTAGGAATGCTATTTTTTGAGTCTTCAGTCTGACTATGTAACTTGGTTGCATTACTGCTACCTCTTGCATGATTAATGGCAATCATTTACTGAAACAGCCCACTACATTTACAAAATGCCATGGTACTGACACTAAAATACTGAAAGTAAAGTTAAGATGGTGAAGCTATTCAGGCAGATTATGTAAAACTATTCTGTGCAACGAGGTCAATAGGTTGCTGCCATTAAACGATTTGGCTGCAATCTTTGAAATGGAAACAGCCCTATAGGAATGTCCTTGTTAATACTCTGAATTGATACATTTGAATGCACTTGGCACATGATTTTTGATGTATGGCTTCATCTTAATCATATAAGCAGATACACAAAAACATCATATTCCTCTCGCTTTTTTGCTACAGAGAAATCTGTATCTTTCTCTGCCTCCTGCCGTTCTTTCTGTCCTCCCTCTCTCTAGGTTACATCCTCCGACTTTTCCCATTTTCTCCTCGTTTAACTCCTCTCCCTCCCCGTCTCTTTTTCAGAGAGGAGAAGAGTGAGCAGCTTTTGGACACCAGGCAGGAGCTTGAGAACATGGAAGTGGAGCTCAAGAAGCTTCAGCAGGAGGTAACGGCGCCCCTCGCACACCTACGCGCACACAACACACAAACATTCATATGAGTTCATCTCTTATTCACCTGCTCCTCCTCCTCTTTCTAAGTACTTTGTTTCTGTAGTGCTGCCAGGCTTTAATCAGCTACCTAGTGACTTAGCTCTAATAGCCCCTAATGAGCTATCTTTAGCAACAGCCTCACATGGCTTTTGATTTGGGGTGGGTGGCAGGCTGACTGGCTGTCTAACGGGCTGGATGCTGTAAACAAGGTGGACGAGTTAGATGGATGGATGGATGGATGGGTATACTTTATTGATCCTGTGAGGGAAATTGTTTTGTTACACAGAAGTGAGCTGTTGTACAGAGTTATGGTGAAAGGTAGGAATGATTTCCTAAAATGTTCTTTAAAACAGCGGAGCTGAAGGAGTCTGTTGGAATATGAGCTCTGCTGTAGCGTGTCATGGAGTGGGTGGGATGGATTGTCCATGATGGAGAGCAGTTTGTTCAGTTCCTCACTGACTCAAACGTCTCCAGGTTTTGTCCAATGATAGTTCCAGCCTTGTGAAGGAGTTTATTGATCCTGCTGGCATCTCTGGCACTGATGCTGCTCTCCCAGCAGACCACAGCACATTAGATGGCAGTCACGACCACAGACTGGTAGAAGATCTCCAGCATCTTGTTGCATACATTGAAAGATCTGAGCTTCCTCAGAAAATAGAGTCTGCTCATCCCCTTCTTGTACACAGCATCAGTGTTGGTCCTCTAGTCCAGTCTGTTGTTCAAGTGGACACCCAAGTACTTGTAGTGCTCAACAGTTCCAACCTCCTCACCCATGATGTTTATGGGCTTGGTTGCAGTTGTCGTCCTCCTAAAATCGACCACCATCTCTTTGGTCTTGTTGACATTTAGGAGCAGATGATTCCTACTGCACCACTCCACAAAGTTGTCCACCAGTTCCCTGTACAGTTCAGGGCATAGAGGACAGTTTGTGTATGTGCGTGTGGTGCATGTTTGTGATAATTGATAGTTGCAGAGTTTATGTTCTTTATCTGTTTATGTAACAGACAAGATTTAGGCTGTTAGCTGTTCATAGATAATCTACTAGTCATACATGATGACAGATTCAAGGAACCTACTGAATGGAAAATCAGTAATTTCTCATTCATGATTGTATATCTGTTTACATCTTTGTACATGTGATTCTTTATTTAGAGATATGTTCTTGTGAGTCAAATTCTTTTGTAAATATGTTCAGAATACTTGCTTACATATTTCCACATATCCATGCTCTCTCTATATTTGTCTGTCAATTCCCGCAGAGCTTCCAGTTGCTGTCGGACGCTCGGTCGGCTCGGGCCTACCGCGATGAGCTAGATGCACTCAGAGAGAAAGCGATCCGTGTCGACAAGCTGGAGAGCGAGCTGAGCCGATACAAGGAGAGACTTCACGACATTGAGTTTTACAAGGCCAGAGTTGAGGTAAACAAGTGCACACACACGTAGCGTTACTTCAAGTCAGGAAGACGGAGCAGGTTGTAGGGATTCATGTATAACAAGAGTTGCACTGTTTGGACCAGTGTAGACAACGGCATAAATTAAAATGTTAGCTTATGTTTTAAGAGACAGACACGATATTAAAAGTAAAAAATGTTGTTAAAAGATTCGTGGTGGAGACATGCCTTTACCGTTAAGCAAAACATAAAGAATGAGAGTTGGAAAATAAAAAGGCTTCTGAACCTAAGAATAGAAGAGTATTACTGCTATACAGTATGTATGCACTACTATTTCCACCACAGCTCATACTGTTACTATGAATACGGTTACTCCCCAAAAAATGTTTTGTACTAGCTGCAGTGTTTGTTTGTTGTTTAACTTGTATTCTCTGCTGATGTGGTGGTTTCTGTAGGAGCTGAAGGAGGACAACCAGGTTCTGTTGGAGACTAAGGCCATGTTGGAGGAACAGCTGGATGCTACCCGGACCCGGTCTGACAAACTGCACCTCCTGGAGAAAGAGAATCTGCAGCTCAAATCAAAGATCCATGACCTGGAGATGGTGAGATGATGGATTTATGGATCAGTGCAGAGATCTGAGATTTGATTGTACAGAGTGTGATGAGTTAAATCTAGAGTAGCTGGGGTTTAAAATCAAAAATCAGGATCAGTTGTAGAGGTGAATAAGACAGGCACAGTCATTTCAGCAGTCGTGTGTTCAGCATATGTTTATCTCAACACACACGGTCTATCTCTCTGTTATCTCCAGGAGCGGGACATGGACCGTAAGCGCATGGAGGAGCTGTTGGAGGAGAACCTTGTGCTTGAGATGGCCCAGAAACAGAGCATGGACGAGTCCCTGCACCTGGGCTGGGAGCTGGAGCAACTATCCAAGACACCAGAACTGACCGAAGGTAAGAAGAAGGAGCCAAGGATCTTTTTAAAACCAGAGAACGAGAAGAGAAGTTTCTGTACGTTGACGCAGCAAGAATAGGTTAAAAAATAGAAGACAAAGAGGAAAGATCTTGTTGAGGAAAGCAAAGAATGGGATGTTGAGCTGAAATATCATGCAGCAGACAGCCACCTGAGTTGACCAGGTTGAAGGCTCCTGACGGCCAACAGACCAGGCTTTGATCATTGGCTCTTGGCCCTGGCGTCATCCCCATGGCTCTTTTGCATTTGCCAGCCTCCACTGGGTTTTCTTTCCACTTGGTTAAGACCTATAATTAATATTCTCTGGCTCCTGGAGGATAATCTGTGCGTTTGGATTATAAAAGCTGTTAAGAGGTTTAACTAGCCAGGGATCTGGATAAAGACTTTGTGTTTGTGTGTGTGTGGGGGGGAGGGGGGTTGTTTGTTAAAATGGCACTTTAAAAGCTCTAAGACCTGTAACGTTTAGACCCTAGGGCTGTGTATTTATTTATTTTTTGATGGATTTGTAACGGAATCTCTTAATTTTCTCTGTGGTTTTGACTTGAAACACCAAAAATCGAAACTGAATTTTGATTTAATTTGTTCGTATTTTTAAAAACATGCATGTATAATCCACATTTTCTTGCCGTCATTGACTCAGCCCCTCAGAAGTCTCTGGGCGAGGAGGTGAATGAGCTGACCTCGAGCCGCCTGTTGAAGCTGGAGAAAGACAACCAGACCCTGTTGAGGACTGTGGAGGAGCTCAGAGGAGCAGCCAGTCAGGACACCGTGACAAAACTGGCCAAAGTCAGCCAGGAGAACCAGAGACTAAACCAGAAAGTAAGCAATGGACTGTGTAATCAAGTGGGGTTTTTTTTTCGGTGGTTGGGTAAGGGTTAGGTTGACACTTAACGTCTAACACTTCCTCGTTTCATTAGTCATCTCTTAGTTATATAGTTCTTTCTTTTTTCTTTTTTTTTTTCAAGGAAAATAGGTTTTGTGAAGCCTTCAGATTGCCTGTAAAATAAATTGTGCATTGAGAAATACTTTTTTTGCAAAGCAGCTAACTGGATAATAGGATATTAAAGACAGTTGTGTGGATGGATATGTTGGACAGTTTCCATCTATAGGCTAGAACATGCCTGCAGTACATATACTAAGAAAAAGTGTTTCATTTCTGTGACTGTGCTGACTATAGATAGACTGTGCTGTAATCTGTCTTAAAACACTTTGCAGTTTAATTTTCTGCCCCTCATCAGGGTCACCACCAAGATTAGCATATTAGACCAGCACTCCTCCATAATATATCACTTGGCTTTAGGCCTTTTCACACAATGACAGTGAGAAATAAAAAAGAGAGTATAGAGAGGGGTTGGAAAGGAGGATGAAAGCAAAGCTGTAAATCCAGCAGCCCTGCATTGCCTTTTCTTTTCCAGTCTTTGACACTTGAACGCCCCTCGCTAAGAGAAGTCTCTCAGCTATTTTCAGAAACATAAGCCTCTCTCTGTGCCCTCCGAATAAAAGCATGAAATTATGTTTTTCTCTCCACAAAGAGAAAATCCAGAGTGAGAAATTTATTTCTAAGTGACTTTATGTCTAGAGCCAAAACACATTTAAATTGTGAATGCAGCTGCTGGTAGACTCAAACAACAGAAATGGCCTCATTTAAGTGTGTGTGTGTGTGTGTGTGTGTGTGTGTGTGTGTGTGTGTGTGTGTGTGTGTGTGTGTGTGTGTGTGTGTGTCTGCAGAGTTGTGACAGAATGAGGTGATGTATTGTTTGTATCATGGATTAATAATTGCACCAGCTTCTTTGTGACTGGGAATCACTAATTCTAATGATGAACTGGCCACATTAAAAATGGCACACAATAAAGGTGATACTGAAGCATAAGATGTAATGCAAGAACATCATCTACAGTACATAATGAAATCTGTAACTGAAGGGTAAAACAACCCAAAGTTGACAAAATATATTTGATAGCCACCATTGTTTTTTGTTATGAGCACCAACCAAAACATTAAAACCCAATCAACATTTTAAAATGTGACTTAAATCATTCTTTACAGTTGGATCAGCTGGGGAGTGAACTGAAAGCAGATAGAGAGTCACTCCGCAGCGCCGAGTCACTCAGTACCGACCTGATGAAGGAGAAGGCTTTACTGGAGAAGACTCTGGAAACACTCAGAGAAAACTCTGAGAGACAGGTACACACACACACACACACACACACACACACACACACACACACACACAATGATTTAATTTGAGAAGTTTATTCCAAAACCAGATGGTCGTCATTTGTTCTTGATTTTTGCCATCAGTAGAAAGTATTTAGGTGTATTAAATCTTCTGAGTGATAATTGCTTGTATGCCACATTTTTGCTGAATGATGCATTATTAAATGATTACGCCCGTTGTGTTCAAGATGGCAGAACAAGTTACCACAGTGAACCTAATATGTTATAGAGACCTACTTTTCTGAGAATGACTATGACCACATCAAGCATTCACGTGCTTTAAAATATAGTTAACATTGCTGTCTGTATACTGGACAAGCATATGGTCAGATACACCAACAGTCATTGATTCTCTTTCCAGGAAGCTCCAAGAAAATATCATGACTAAGCTGTGTAATTTACTGAAGTCTATACAGAGTTTTCTTGAGAGCAATCGCTGTGCAACTGATTTGCATTTGGCTCGAAAAGCTGTTAAGTGGAACTACCAGTATGTTTTATTGACTACACAGATTTCTGGCACTCTGTGACCCAGATGCAGTTGCTCGCTTTTTGTCTGCAGGGACTTTTTTTTTTAGCTGTTAGACCTAAATCTGACACCTTTTGATTAGTTTAACCATCTGATTTGTAAAATCCATCCTTGATGACCTGCAGAAACAGAGAAAACACAACACACTGCGCTCACAGGTTACTGTGGGCAATTTTATCCAGTTAGTTGTAGACGTAATGAGATGTAACTAACGCAGTGCTGTTCCAAAACACATAATATTCAAATTAACTGTAGTTTTGTATAAATTTAACTTGTTGAAACCTGCAGAAACTCTGTACTTGTGTTTGTGTTTTTACATTTCAATTCTGCTTCCTTGATATTTTTTTTGTTTACTTTTTCATCTAATTAAACCGAATGGAAAATTTGAAGCAGAACCTTGGGGCTTCCTTTTCATTTCTTAAATCTTTCTCCAAGCATCAGCTAACACCAGTCTCATTACAGCAAGCTGGAATCCTTTCATATAAAGTCACAGAACACAATTGGAAACATGTGAACCTTAAACATTTTTCATCACCACCAGTGACCCACAAACAACGGGTGGGAGAGACCTGCCTGAGTAATACTGGTGCAGACTTTATTATCTTTGTAAAATAAACCTTATGAAGTTCCATATGTTGAGTACATCACTTATGTTAAACAGGACCTTAGGCCATCATTAAAACTCTGATGTCTGTTTTATCAGCTGAAGGGTCTGGAGCAGGAGAACAAGCACCTGGGCCAGACGGTGTCGTCTCTGCGTCAGCGCTGCCAGGTTGGTGCCGAGGCCCGGGTCAAGGATGTGGAGAAAGAGAATCGCGTTCTCCACGAGTCCATCTGTGAGACAACTGCCAAGCTCAATAAGATGGAGTTTGAAAGGAAACAACTACGTGAGTGACCTGTTATTTAATAGTTTTTGTGGAATCTTACTGTTATTTTGACAACAACCTTTAGCTTCTGGCTTCCTTTTCTGTACATGAACTTCCTTGTTTTTTCGTTTTGAATGAACCAGATAAAAAAATCTGGTTGTTTGTGTGTGTTTCGTTTTTATAGGTAAGGAGCTTGAAGTGATGAAGGAGAAAGGTGAGAGAGCCGAGGAGTTGGAGATTCAGATGCAGAAGCTGGAAAGGGACAACGAGAGCCTGCAGAAGAAAGTTGCCAGCCTCGGAATCACCTGTGAAAAGGTCGGGTGCATTTTGTTTTCGGCCTGGTCTGTATTTGGAGATGTCGGTGTGTCTGTATGCTCGGTTAGTCAGTTTCCCCACGTACTTGAACTTCAATACCCTTTGTTTCATGTCATCATATCAGAATATTGGTTATTCTCCAAAACATAAAAAATATAAAGTAAATGTAGCAGTAACATAGGAAATAAACCAGTGACAATCATTTTAACCTGAGAAAGTTGAATAGCTTCCCAGAACTCTGTAGCTAGGATTTTCACTTTTTTAAGTATGTTATTATCCCTGTAAGAAAGATATTTTCTGCATCTGAGAAAGAAATCTATATCAAGTTGGGTGCCCCTTTTTTTCACTTATGGGTGTGTAGGTGTCTTCTTTGGAGAAGGAGAACACTGAGCTGGAGGCAGAGGGCCGTCGCCTGAAGAAGAAGCTGGACGCTCTGAAGAACATGGCCTTCCAGCTGGAGGCTCTGGAAAAGGAGACCTCCCAGCTGGAGCAGGAGAACCTGCAGCTCCGGCGCTCGGCTGAGAGTCTCCGGTCAGCGGGGGCTAAGGCCGCTCAGCTGGAAGCGGAGAACAGGGAGCTGGAGAGCGAGAGGAGCCAGCTGAAGCGCAGCCTGGAACTGCTCAAAGCCTCGTCCAAGAAGACGGAGAGATTAGAGGTAAGATTTCAGGACCGCCAGTCAAACGGCAGGTACTTCTGTGAGACTGGAGAGCAGTGAGATGCAGCTAAAATGTGTGTGGCAAGAAGCTTTCTTTCAGAACTAAAATGCAGACTACACAAGGTCGTACAGAACAGCTGTAGAGTTATAGGCACCTTACACATTACATTTTTATAATTTATCATCACCAATGAATATTTTTTCCCAGGTAAGTTACAGGGGATCTGGAATATAATCGCATCAGGGAGCGGCACAACTAGTTCATGGATGCTTTTAATATCCTAATCTGGCTTTTCCTCTCCCAGGTGAGTTACCAGGGCCTAGATACAGAGAACCAGCGCCTGCAGAAGGCTTTAGAGAACAGCAGCAAGAAGATCCAGCAGTTGGAGGCAGAGCTGCAAGAGGTGGAGACTGAGAATCAAACCCTTCAGCGCAACCTGGAGGAGCTCAAGATTTCCAGTAAACGCCTGGAGCAGCTGGAGCAAGAGGTAGGAGAAGAAAAAAAAAAATGGTTTCACATGCATTCAATCAGTAATAATAGACATGTGCTGAAAGGTGGGAAATCTGAAAAATACAAACAATAGAAATTATAGACATTTTTGGACTGCACTCTTCTCTGGAGCAGAACAGGCACAACATCAAGTGGGATAGCTGTAGGTGGTTTACTGACACAGCTTCAGTTACTTATTTTAGGATGGACTGATTCTGCCTGGCAGAATGAGGTCAATCAGATTGGCCCAAAAATTGTAGTTGAGGCAGACTGAAAGTAGTGTTGGTGATACAGCATTCTAAAGAATCTTGTATGTTAAAATAAATATAAAGTGAAAATGTGTTATTTGCACTTGAGCAGCGCTGCCACTCTGTTTTTAGTTAATTCTGATAAAATGACAGCATGTTTACCAGCAGTGTTAGATTATCACAGATTATTTGTCAAAATTGATTATTGGCCCTTTGAGTTAATCTGTGTCCAAACATGTATTTACAAGGCATTTAGACTAAAAGTAATCCCATCAAATGATGTTTTATGCACCCCCCCCCCAGAACAAGTCTCTAGAGCAGGAAAGCTCCCAGCTAGAGAAAGACAAAAAGCTTCTGGAGAAGGAGAATAAGCGACTGAGGCAGCAGGCCGAGATCCGCGACTCCAAGCTGGATGACAACAACCAGCGGATCTCCACCTTGGAGAAAGAGAATCGGACCATGGGCAAGGAGATGATCTTCTTCAGGGACTCCTGCACGAGAGTCAAAGACCTGGAGAGAGAGAACAAGGAGCTGGTCAAACTGGCCACCATTGATAAGAAGACCCTCAACACACTCAGAGAGGTACGAAAAGCCCTCAGTGTCAGACGTCTGTAAATATTCGTTTTTCCAACATGTCTTGAGACTGAGCTTCACATGTTTCCACATGTATCTGTTATAATCCTTGGAAGAATGGGTGCTGGAAGAATTCTTGCTTTTGTATCATATTATTTTACTAAATTCTGTTTTAGTGGGAATTTTATTGAAATTATCCTGTTGTTGAATCACTGCTGAAGTGGAAAACACTTTGAAAACACACAACATGGATGATTATTGAAGGAATTAATTGTCATGTATCGATAACACTGGACACCGAAGCGTATTATACAGTGTTGACTCTTCCATTAAAATCATGCATCTTAATTATTAATTATTGATGAATAAATGGAAAGTGGCAGTGAGTTTCAGAGTTACTCAATGCGTGTGTGTGTGTGTGTGTGTGTGTTTAGGAGCTTGTGAGTGAGAAGCTGCGGACTCAGCAGATGAGTAATGATCTGGATAAACTGACCCATGAGCTGGAGAAAATTGGACTGAACAAGGAAAGGCTGCTGCATGATGAGAGCTCTGACGACAGGTATCATCTCACAAACACAAGCCACAATATTCACTGTTCTGTGATTGCTCTTAAAATGATTTCAGCTTGTTACTAAAATAAGAACTTATGTCTATCATCTTGAGATCAGAATCATTAAAAGTGATCAGCACAGTTGGGATTCCAAAAAAATCAGCTCTGTGGCCCATTTTAGATCAGGTGTAGACATTTAAATTAATCATCCTGTGGGAGTTTTCTGAGCCAATAATTCCCCCACCTGCTACACTCTTGGCAAGAAGTCAGTTGGCCTTGTTATACTGAGGCTATGACGATAATGCATTATCTGCATTTAGGATTACAAATGTGTGATCAGTCTAGACTGGACACACGCATACACACACCCACACAGAGCTCACTTCTTGAGTATTTGTTTTAGGTTCAAGCTCCTGGAAACCAAACTGGAGTCGACTCTGAAATCATCTTTGGAGATTAAAGAGGAGAAGATCGCCGCCCTAGAGGCCAGACTGCAGGAGTCCTCGAACCTCAACCAGCAACTTCGCCAGGAGCTCAAGACAGTCAGTAACACACACATACACAAATCCATACGTTTAAACGTAGAAGTACATGTACAAGCATACCGTATTTTGGATATGTTGTATACAGATGCTTTGCTCATCCACAATACAGAAGACCCAGTATAAACAAAGTATAAAGAAAGCCAACTCCAATCTTCACTTGAGAACAGCGCGTCCCAAAATCTTTCCCCTGCAGTTTAAAACACTAGAAACACTGAAAACACTGAGGGCTACTCAAAGCAGATACATTATTTATTCATCCACTCTTCCACTTCTATTGCCAGTTTATCTATTTATGAGGCGGCAGGAGTCTGTGAAAGACGTAGAGAGATTGGAGGATGTCTGTTTTCCTTTAGGGAGGCGTTTGTCTTTTGAACTTGCTGACACAAATCAGATTCAGAGCTAAAAGGCTGAGTGGAAGAGTTGAGGCTTCTGTGGGTGACCTCTTGAGTGTCAGCTGTGAAACTGTAATGGATCCTGTCTGCTGTTACTTAATCATTACTCATGTCATATCATTTAGTATTTCATTTAGTAATTTTAGAGCCAAGCCTGGATCAGTGTATCTTTTTTGGCCATATTGGATTTACATAATATTCATGTTGGAGAAATAAATTTTACGGATGGAGCACAAAAAATGACTCAAAAGTTATGTTCTCTCCAGGTGAAGAAAAACTACGAGGCAATGCGTCAGAGGGAGGAGGAGGAGAAGATGGTGCATAGCTCGCCCCCTAGAGGAGGGGAGGACCCTCAGGCTATCAGTAAATGGGAGAAAGAGAGTCATGAAGCCACCCGGGAACTGCTCAAAGTCAAAGACAGACTCATTGAGGTGGAGAGGAATGTAAGTTGCAAACAGTATCAGGATGGCTTATGTGACTTTTCCAATATGAATGGTGAATACACACATTTAGGATGTGCGCTTTTCTCTGAATGTATTCCCGTATGTCCGCTATCGTTATATAATGTGTGTGTTTTTCCCAGAATGCCACGCTGCAGGCTGAGAAGGCGGCCCTGAGGAGCCAGCTCAAACAACTGGAAACTCAAAGCTCCAACCTGCAGGCTCAGATAGTGGCCGTGCAGAGACAGACTGCCTCTTTACAGGAGAACAATACGACACTACAGACGCAGAATGCCAAGCTGCAGGTAATCCCCTACACGTCCTACACAATACAGTGTCCAGTGGGCAATGGATGACTGCTTTCTTACAGAGGTATACATTACAGATACAGATAACAAAGCTACCAGTTTAGTAGTGTACAACTGAAATCTAACACAGTCAAGCAGGTAATTAATTTAACATTGTATCTCACTAAAATACATGAACAATTAGCAGACAGCAACAAGTTTATATCAATGTTAGAATCTGTCACACACTCACAAGACACTAGACTACAATCTATGGTAGACACAATCAAAAAAAGCTGATACAGTGACAAACTGTGTAAAACAGATAATGACGTGAAGATTTTACATCAGGATATCACACAGTTGCTTGTCTCAAGGTCCATTTAGTAGCTGCTACGGAGCTTTGGATCATATCACATAATCTTCATCAGCAGACGGAATTAACTTTAAGGAGTTATCGTCTATGTTGGCTTAAAAGTTGAGGTTCAAAGTTGATCATCAACCGATGGAAATGTAATTGTAATGTCATTTTTTGAGAGGGAGAGAGAGAGAGAGAGAATCAGGCTGATGTCATTGTCAGTTTTGCCAATTGTATTTATATAACCCAAAATCACAATTCGCCTCAAATGGCTTTACAGTATGTACAGCAGACGATAAGGAAAAACTTCCAAAAAATACACCCTGATATTTTAGATACATACAGTATAAACTTATATTGGTGCTTATGATATAATAATACATAATAATAAAGATATGATTATACTAGGGTCACCATAGTGCCTAATAGAATCGGATAGTTGCAAACAAAATGCTTTCTTAAATATTGTATTACACTGTATATAATACAATATAACAAACAATCCTATATTTAAACACTTAATGCAAAGCTGTCCAGCCTACTTTCAACATTGCTCTGTTTGTACTGTTGCCTGGCCAGGCTGCTTAGCTCCCTGGTGTGGATTTTAGACTTGTACTCCCTGTTTGGCAGCAATTCAAACCCTGCTTATGGGCGACAGGATTTACACTGACCATACAGTAGCTTCTAGCTTTTTCTGTGGGTGTTTGTGTAAGTCTCTTGATGTGTCGGTTGTGTGTGTATGTGAGTTAATATGTAGGCAGGTGTGTTTGTACTGGAGGTAAAAAGCTGTTTCTGTTTAAAGGCACAGAAAGTGTGTCAGCACCTGGACAGAGTGTGTGTGTGTCAGAGTGTGAATACACACACTAGTCACGATTGAAGAGGGATTTGAGACTAGGAAACCACTGTGACTACAAAGGAAACATGAAAAGAAACCGTTTTCCTGCTGGTGCTTTGTAGATGGAGCTTACAGCAAAGGGGGGGACAAACCGAATAGAGACACAGTGCCCCCTATAGACAAAAACAGCAACAACCTCTACTTACTTTACCTTTATGTCCTTTGATGTTCAATTTAAGGAGCTCAGTTCTCCTCACAGACCACAGTATAAAGATATTTTAGATAGATGACAAAATGTTCACATAAGGGAGAATCTGTATTTTTTTTAAAAAACTGTTCTCAAATCTCACACTTCCTGCTCAATGTTTCCTTCCCCATTCTCCCATAAGCCTTGTTGTAATTTTTTCTAATTTCTTTCCTCTTTTTTTTATCTTTTCTTTCTTTTCCTTTTTCTCTCATTTTTGTGTCCCTTTCCCTCCTTATCCATCCCTCTCTTCTTCTCCTTTCCTTCCACACCTCCCTCTTCGCACATCCTTACTGAATTTATCTCCATCTCCTCCCTGTCCTTTTAGGTGGAGAGCTCCACCCTGAGCTCGCAGAGTGCAGCCCTGATGGCCCAGAACGCCCAGCTGCAGAGCCAGCAGAGCAGCGTGGAGGGCGAGCGCGAGGGAGCTCTGAAGGAGAAAGAGGAGCTGAGGGCCACGTATGAGCTGCTGCTCCGTGATCATGAGAAGCTGGCGGCGCTCCACGAGAGGCAGGCGGTCGAGTACGAAGCCCTGATCGGAAAGCATGGGGGCCTGAAGAGCTCTCACAAGAGCCTGGAGCAGCAGCACAGGGACCTGGAAGACAAGTGAGATGGGGTTTAGGAGCCATGGGATGGGCACATGCTCAAGTCTAGTTACAGTTCAGGTCTCACTCGTGACACTACTTTGATCTTCTTTTGTACATTGTCTTATGAGGGCAATATTAAACAATCATAAAAGCAACCATGCTAAACTGTAGACACCTTGGAATAATGAAAATATATATGCTTTGCATTCCTTCCTGTTGGACTTACATATTTTTTTATGTAACTCCTTGAATGGTTTTGTGATGCGAGTGTGTTTTTTATGTGTGAAGGTACAAGCAGCTCCTGCAGAGGAAGGGAGATTTGGAGGAGCTGGAGAAAAATCTGAAGGAGCAGCGGGAAAAAATGGCACTGGAGAACCAAACGCACCAAGCCACAGCTGACCAGTGCAAAGTGCTCAAAGAGGAAAATGATAGGTCAGATCAACCTGTACCAATATTTTTTATCTTATATGAATAACATTTTAATAAATTACACCTTATGTTTTTATGAATTTAGAAAAGCTCCTTTTACATGCACGTGTCTATATATTGAGGAGTCCCCCTGCTCTCTCTTCAGACTGAATACTACCTATCGTCAGCTGGTGAAAGACAACGAGAATCTCCAGCTGGACCACAAGAACATAAAGAGTCAGCTGAACAATGCCACGCTGGAGCAGACCAAGCTGGAGGCCGAATTCTCTAAACTGAAGGAGCAGTACCAGCAGCTCGACATCACATCCACCAAGCTCACCAACCAGTGTGAGGTGAGGAGACACTCTCTTCTCTTCATTTGGGGGTTTCCCATTATGTGTTTGTGCGCCAGTTTTAAAGCCAACTGTCTTTTGGCTGGCTTACCTCTTCTTAATGTATCATGTTTGTAGAGACGACTTCTTAAGCCAGCTGTGTTGTGGATGGTTTACCCTTTTAATGTATCATATTTGTTGTTGAGCCAGGTGTCTCAGCATCTCTTTAATATATCTGTGTGTGTATTAGTTGCTGAGCCAGCTGAAAGGAAACCTGGAGGAGGAGAATCGCCACCTGTTGGACCAGATCCAGACTCTGATGCTACAGAATCGCACACTGCTGGAGCAGACCATGGAGAGCAAGGACCTGTTCCACGTAGAGCAAAGACAATACATGTAAACCCCCTGATGATATGTTTTCTTTATAACGGAGAGCAAACATGTTGTCTGGATTGGTCCCTGTCTGCAATTATTTTTGATATTCTTTCAATATGTTTCGTAATGGGACATTCAAAACAAATTGGTAGCATTTATATTTGTATTGTCTGTCTTACTGGATCATCTCTCGTTTCTTCACCAATCAGAGACAAGCTGAATGAGCTGAGGAGACAGAAAGAGAAGCTGGAGGAGAAGATCATGGACCAGTACAAGTTCTACGACCCCTCACCTCCACGCAGGTAAAAAGCAACTTCATCTAGTTACATGAGTTTAAAATTTGACAAAAACAACAACGGAGATTGATGAAGTTATTTTGTGTAAATGACCTGACCATGACTGGTGTAACATCTCAATGTAAAAGTGACTCAAACAAGTCAGTGTATCATAGCAAGCTCTGATGTTTGAAATTCTATTTGCTTGTTGACTCATATCTCTGAGGTGGGGGGATGGCAGAAAACACTCACACTGCAGCCTGAGGAAGGGATGCATAAAATATTTATGGTCTGCAGAGCTTTAAACAGCTGTATACTGCAACATTTTTGATTTTGAGTGTCATCTATGGGGAGATTTAGCGGCTGAAATAAAGCCTTAAAGTCGAGTACACACACGGTAAAAATCTGTCCAGCCTTCGTATTCTTTTTATGTCAGTATGTACTGACTTATATCTCGTTTTCTTTCCTCCTCTTGTTCCTGATGGTCTCTCTGTCTTGCTCTCTGCGTCGTCTCTCCTTTGTAGGCGTGGCAACTGGATCACTTTGAAGATGAAGAAGTTGATCAAACCGAAGAGCCGGGAGAGGATGCGCTCTCTCACGCTGACTCCCTCTCGTTCAGATTGCGGCGACGGTTTCCTGACCTTTCCCCAGGACAGCCAGGACAGCTCGTCCATCGGCTCTGGCTCCAACTCGCTGGATGACACACTTACACAAAAGAGGAGCAGCAGTGAGTACAAAGGAAACACCTATACACACACACAGATGCAGATCCAAGAATCCAAATCGGTATAGTTACAGTTTCAACCTCCACTGAAGGAACTTGTCTCTGCGTGCTCAAGATAAATGATGAGACAAATTTTCTACAAACGCCCAACCAAACAATGCACAGTCAAAGTAGCTGTGATCAAATACTGGACAATATTTCATACACAAATGTACATACAAATAAAGCATTTTGCAAAAATACTCTTTCACAGACACATAATCATACACTCGCATACCCACACAGTCACAAAACACACTTCTACTTGGTGTGTGTGCAGGTTTGTGTGGCTGTGTACTGGTTGAAAGGTTGAATGGGTCTTTCCTCCCCTAACTGCTCCTTTCTCTCTCTCTCTCTCTCTCTCTCTCTCTCTCTGCGAAGGGAGGAGAGGGCAGCAGTCCCATGCCCAAGGGCAGGGTTCTACCAATGGTATGCTGCGGATGGGGAGGGTGGGCGGGGTTTGTGACCCGGCTGTCACATCCCTCAGGGCATGTTTTCGTGAGTCCATTGTCTGTGTCAGTCAGCTGTCCTAGAGGTTACAGTTGAGCTGCACAGCACCACAAGGTTGACCCTGAACCCCGAACCTGATTTATGGAAAATACCACTACCATTAGATACTTAATTTTAGTCCTGAGAATAATATTTTTTTGTGAATTTAGTGACACTAGGAGCTCCACAGATTTAACAATTCAAAGTCTGTTTCCAGGTCTTGGGGAGTACTACTGCATATGTGAAAAAAGTTGTATAAAGCCTTTTGTGTATCCAAAGGGAGCCTCGCAAAATCTGTTTATAAGTGAGCATAGTCTGGGGGTGTGGAGTTAAAAAGAAGCGAGCTTACCAGACCTTCTATAGCCCGCTCCTCGTCTCTGCTTGAGGCTAGCGGCTCGAGGCTACATTAGCCATTAGTAGCATAACACACCCAAACCTACAACTGAACTGTCGGCGGTCAAGTTGCATTGTGGGTAATACAGATTTTGACAAGGAATAAGGATGTGTGGAATAATAAGATATCTCTGAGTTACGATTTAGTTATTTTTACAGTTAAAAATATAATAAAATCAAAATCAGTGCAGCGCAATGCTAAATCGTGCTCTTTTAACAGTGTTCAGGTGTCAAGTTGAATCAAGCGTATCTCATGTGGTGTATTTTGTCCCAGGTCCATTTCACTCTTAACTTCTCCCCCAACAGGTCTAAGGATCATTAGCTCTGTTACAGTCATGTCAACCTGCTGATCTGTGCAGTTCACCTGTAAATAACAGAGAAACTCCATCTAACGTAGCATCAAAGCTATTAAAAGGTGCAATGTACTGTATTGTGGCTGACTTCCAGTCAACGCAAGATGTGTCAAAATCTTGGTTGTCTGGATTTAATAGACGATATGGAATAAGGAATGCAGGTTGTACATGGACTAGTAGGTTTTACATCTTCAAATAAACAAGTCGGTCGGTTTGTAAGTCTGTAAAGTTGTGCAAAGTAAAATAAAGAAGCTTTATCCAGCATAAGTAAGCTAGTATGATTTGTGAGTCAGTATATTTTTCAACCACAGAAATTGGTGGCTAGCACACACATTAAAGTACATAATGTATTTTTTAAATATTTCATTTAAAGTAAGCAGTAAATGCTATATAGAAAGGAAAAGAAGCCTCTAGCAACCATGTAGTAAAATGTAAATTACAATAAATAAATGCATAAGAACAACACCATAGGTATAAAACATCAAGACATGTACCAAAGACGTTACGCACTCGAATATGTAATAACGTTGGTTATGTCTATGAAAACACTGCAGTCCTCCCTGATGCTGTTAACCCACCCTTTGACCTTTTCACTCTCCTGGTTGCACCCTTTAATATTCGTCATCCTCTGTGTTTCATGTAGGTGTGGTAATGTGTTGACAGTTGTGTTGTTGTGTACAGTGCGTAATGCTTTAAAATCCGTTGCAGAATACAACACTCATGACCATTAACATAAGAGTGCTTGTGTGGTGTTGTGTGTGTGTGTGTGTGTGTGTGTGTGTGTGTGTGTGTGTGTGCAGATAAAATGTGCGTGTATTTGCATAATGTGTTCACATTTTTGTATTTCTTTGCATAACATGTCTTTGTACAGAAGTCTGCCGGCATTTCAGTCCATCCAAAAAGCTCTTGAACAAGTATTTCATTTAAAAATTAGAAATGTAAGGCTACTAAAATCAGTGCGGCTGAACACAATCCCTCTGGGGATATTTAACCCTAACACAAGCTTCACAGTTCAAAAGATCTGTATGTTTTTGTAGAGAAATAGTTTTCAGTTCCATTAACTTCATCTAGCATTGCTAATATATTTCTAACAGTATTTCCATGAAATAACAAGAATGGGGTGTATTTTTATAGATTGAAATATCTTACATTTGACTATAAATCAAATAAGCTGTGTAATAATATGATTCACCCCTTCTAATTTGTATATTGTAGTGGTTGTGTCTATTGTCTTGTCCAGTTGAGTGTCCAGGGGCTCAGCTCTCTCTGCATCTCTTCCCTGGCTCTCTTCGTGAAAATGTTAACCACATCCCTCTGTTCTACCCTCCTTTTTCTTTTGTTTTCTTTTCCTCCACCTCCCTCGGGCTTGTTCTGTCACTCTCTTCCTTGTCTGTGTGTCTGTCTGTCTCTGGCTGCACTCTGACAGCTATAAAAAGGTTGCCTTTCATGAGGAACAGATCCAAGGACAAAGACAAGGCCAAGGCCATCTACCGGCGCTCCATGTGTAAGACCTCCGTTAGCCGCCACGCTAGCCTTCCTCCGCCTCCTCTCCCTCTCATCGTCACACTAGGAGAAACAAAGAAGGAAGAGTCACTGGTTTCACGGTGGCTGCAGTGTGGGGGTGTGACAGTGACAGTATGGCAGTTTCAGGTTTCAGTCACAGCTCTTCAACTGACTCAGGCCATCAGTCATTAATTTGGGATTGTTTTCTGTTTAATATTTAGGGCTGAGTTTGAATATTGCACAGTGGTAATGTTATCTGATATCTTTTAGAGATGTCTGCACAAGATTTAGCAAAGATTCAAGTTTAAAATTTGTTACGACACAATCGCCGTACCCCCATGCTGCATCTGGTGACATCAGTGACCTGTCCTAATTTTTTTTTCCTAGTAACCACCACCCCTCCGTCTCCCCCTCCGCCCTGCGTCTGCCGCCTCCGCTCCCTCCTGTAGAGTATCTACTCTTAGCTTTTATCAGCTTTCACCTGTGTAGTGTCACTTTGTTTTCACTATTAGCAGATGAATGAATAATACAAACTTCACTAACTTTTTCTTTAAGCAAAGATGCACAAATGAAAATTAATGTATTGGTGGCAGAAAGATTTAGGACTAACATCACAAAAAACTCAGGAATTTTTCTCTTGTAGTGTGATGCAGTTTGATTTTTATCTCTTAGTTCTGAGTGTCATTATGCAACGGGCAACTTATCGGGCAGCTTTGTCATGTGCTCTGTGGTTTCATTTTGTTTGTGTATACTGAATGAAAGGCTCTATGTGTGTGAGTTCGCCTTTCATGCGCCTGTGGTGTGTTTGATCCCATCTTTAATTACAGCATGACTAAAACAAAAACAGCCTGATCATCTCCACTCGCACTCACCATGGAGGACTTGAAATGGAGCCTTTACACTCTCTCTGTATCTTTCTCTGTCTCGCTCTATCTTGCTCTTTTCCTCTGTCAGTGTGCTGCATTTCAGATCTTATGCTGCTGACATGGACTTGCCTCGTTCTGATTCTGGCTCTGATCTTTTGTGTAAAGCACTGCCGCCGCTGCTCGGAGCAGCTCTGCATGCCTTCATGCTTCTCTACCATTGCATACAGCTCAGTAAACAAAGTGCATAAAGACAGTGGCCTCGTAGGGTGATATATCACCTCTCCCAAAAAGTATCTAGCTGAGATGGACTGCGAAGGATGACTAACCATGCAGCTGCCATCTTTATGCACTTTATATTTGTTTAATTCTTTATATGTTTTTTTTAATTTTTATAATACTGTATGCCTGCATGTGCCTTGACTTCCAAAAGACTAGATTTGATTTTGTTGTGTTTTACAAAATTAATTTATTATTGAATATTGAGATAGACCCTAATAGTAACTTTAAGCCCTCACCAAAAAGGGCAATTCTCAGCTATCTTTCCATGCTTATTGTGGGAGTTGAGCCTCGTCCTTTATGAGGCTGCTACATTAAGGCATTGTGAACAAGAACAAGTTTGAAAACCACTGATTAGAACGA
Source organism: Maccullochella peelii (assembly GCA_002120245.1). Taxonomy (NCBI): domain Eukaryota; kingdom Metazoa; phylum Chordata; class Actinopteri; order Centrarchiformes; family Percichthyidae; genus Maccullochella; species Maccullochella peelii. The sequence continues at coordinate 61,860 of LKNJ01001244.1, read as the reverse complement.
GGGAGAGAGTCCTCCAGGGTTAAGCAACTTTTAGCAACATGTAAGATTTACAAAATTGTTGCTTTCATCTGAGCCATTTTGTTTCCCCAAGTCACTATGTCTAAGGGGATACAAAATGGCTCAGATGAAAGCAACAATTTTAAAATCGAAGGAAACAGTTTTATTATCTGAAGTATATGGATTTCTCTTGAATTCTTTTGGCTTCGAAATCTAGGCCATGACTTGAGGTGAAATAAGAGTTTATTTCTAATTATTCTTTATAATTTTATAATGTTCCTCCGTCCATCCATTCAGCCATGAATGACCTGCTGCAGACCATGGCGGTGGCAGGCAGTCCCGGGGATCAGTGGGCGAGCAGCATCGAGAACCTAGACGGCGCCGAGGCCGGAGACACCGGCATGACAGGCAGCAGCAGGCGCGGAGGGCAGCGCATGAAGGAACTCGCCTTTTCCACCAACGCCATCGACTGTGCCGCCCTCACCCTGCCTACTGCAGGGCACGGCAGGGCCAAGCTCCGGCTTCAGGTCAAAGGTCAGAATGCTCGTTTTATTTGTGTGAGGGGAGGAAAAAACGGGCATACTGAGAATCTGACGATGGTGGATTATTGACCACATTTCAGGTATAAGAATGGATCTGCAGATATGTTTGGCATTTATTTTGCCCCTGTAAACGTCCATATTTAGTAGACTGGACTCATTTGAGTGAAAATTCATATGAACATGGTGAAATCTTCTCAGATCAGAGTGAAAAAAGTAGCTGTAGCATCACTCTCTTCTGTGTCTCAACAGATAATGCCTCCTGTGAGGATGTTGCCGGCTCCTTGGATGACCCCAAGAGTCAAGGTAAGATCTGACAATGGCATCAGCACCAAACTGTAGACGTTTTAAATGAAAAGAAAAAGAATGGGTTATTGCAGCAGCCTCTCGGCACCAGTCGTGAATCTGAAGGCCTTTCAAAAGAGGAAAGAGAAAATACTGAATAGCCCCCAAAAAAGCAGGTCATGTCCTCAGCAAGTCCCACTGTTAATCCTTGGGCTGCCTTCCTGCACTTCGATTAAGCCTGATCAACAGTTGGAAAAGCAATTTTAGTGGAGAGCAAAAGAGAGAGAGATATCAGCCTCCATTGAATGTAGGATTGACTCTAATTCAGGCTTTAGGACGTTATCCAGGGCAGTTAATCTGCAGCCAGCTAACTACTCATCAGTTCTGTGCTGCTTTAATGTAGATGACCCAGTTGTTAAACAGCCACCAAATTACTGACACACATTCCTAGCACTTAAGCTAGGTCTACACCCTATTACCATCAGTTTTGTTTCTCTTAAAATGCTTTTTTATTAGTTTCAATGCATTTTGTACCTTTAGTCTGCCAGGAGTTACTCTTAGACTAATTCAATATACCAGACTCACAACTACTTTGCATCCAAATATACTGCATGTGACCTATAGTCCAAACGGGTCGTTCGACTGGTTCCCCAGGACATTGGCGTAGCATTAGTGCCCAACCTGCATTCTGATGAGCTGATGAGTTCCCAGAATGCACTCATAAAATCCAATACATTATTGTGAGGCCCATTTCCCAGTACGTCTCCGTAATGGCTGGAGGAAACAGACATCCACTCTCACTCACACACCGGACATTATTTATAATGCATCAGCCATTTCCAGAGATGTAATGTGTAAAGTCATTAATGGTAGTTTAAGATGGCTATTGATTTTTCAAGCAACTTTTAAGGCTGCCATTACAATTTCTTAATTTCGTTTCGTGTTCCTACCTGTGTTTCAAACCATTAAAGAGATATTAAACTCCTTGCTTGTTTTGCACTGTGGGCAGCAATAGTAGTGTCTCAAGTTGAGTTGTGGTCTGCAGGTATATAGCAGTGCTCTGGCTCTGTGTCCTTCTCTGGTTGAGCTGAGCGTTGATGTGCGGAGTTCCTTGTAGCATCTGTAGTAAGTGACCACTGCTCGGCACTGAATCCCACTCTGGGCTGGTTTCCTAGACCTAATAGGAACTTTAACAAAGATCAGTAATGTAATTGTTCATTTTAAATTCTAATTTGGTGTCACCCATGTCCTGAAAACCAGTTTGAAATGATTTCACGGTCCCTGGTTTCCAGCTGAGACTGTCTCTACAAACACTGTCAAAGAGCAAGGTCACATTGTCACCAGTCCTTTTTTTTCCTTCCTTGCTTCTCAATTCCTCCTCAGTTTCACACAAAGCACAAGGCCTCTCATTTTCTTCTTTTATTACTAATTTACTTACTTACTCTTACTTGCCCTTTTTCTCTACGTTGGGTCGGTCCATTCATTTAGGCGTCCCCACCCTCTCAGTCAGTAGTTTCTTTGTTTATTGACTGGACATATTGTGGCTGCAGCCTGGCACGGAGCCACCCTTCCTGTCCCTCTGCCTGGCATGTGCCATCTGCCGCCCCAGCAGGAGACGCTCTGTCAAACTGTTAGCGTGCACCTACGTGTTACTCTTTGTGTTGGTACATGTTTGTGTGGATACATGTAAGTGTATATATCCTAACTGTGTGTGTGTGTGTGTGTGTGTGTGTGTGTCTTCCCTCTTGTCCCTTACCCAGCCTCCAGACCCACCAGTCTCCATAGCAACAGGACCACCAGTTGTAATAGTAACAATAACTCCCATCTCACTTCTCCTCTGGAGGGCAAAGGTATGCTCCTCCTTCCCTTACCGCCCCCTTCTCCTCCTCCTCCTCCTCTCAACTAACCACTCTCGCCTTCCTCCTTTGCTCCCTCTCTTTCGTCGGTTTTTCCTGAGTTAAAGGTTAAGGGCTGCTTTTTTTCCCTCTTGTTCAGAATCCGTTTACTAAGATGATCCAGTGCCCTTTAAGAGAGTCTGACTGCCATCTACATTTAGTCTCTCAGGTTTTAGTCACATTGAAGATTCATTTAGCAAGGCCAAATGGGTGACGTGCACTTTTACTCCACTGTGGCACAAAAATGAAAAATCAATGAATATATTTAATATTCAATGTAAGTTTTGATGTACTTGGAATGGATGGAATTTCATCACACTATTGTAGTCTTCCTCTTTTCTCTCATTTTCAAGTCATCAGTGATGGATGGACAGTGTTATAAATGCTTTTAAAACACCTGATGTACTATATATTGTGAAAATGTAGGTAGTGTAGGAGAATAGTGGTTTATGAATACTAATGCAGTTCCGAGTGGTGAATGATAAAAGATCATAGATTACCCCCACCCCCCCCACCCCCCCACCCCACAGGCACGATGAACGGCATCCTCAGCAGGCCTCACAGCGAGAGCAGCGGAGAGTTCAGCCTCAGTTTGGACCAGGAGGTGTGGTCCAGCAGTGGCAGCAGCCCAGTCCAGCAGCCCACCTCCTCGCGCTCCTCCCACCAGAGCCCCCAGCAGCTGCGCAAGTCCCTCGACCCGTCCACTGCCGCAGGCAGCCTCGCCCAGACCCACATCAGGAAGACGGGATCCCCAGCCAATGAGGTACTTTCCCTGCAGCAGTTCCTGGATGAGGGTATTGATCCTGCAGAGGTGAGGCCCCTAACTCAGTTATAGCTGATGTGTTATGTTGCCTTTTTGTTCGATTAAAACCTGCAGATGATGTAGATCGAGCTTTTATGGAAGCACAACTGAAATATTATTCTATTTTTATATGCTGGATTGCAATCATATGAGGGATCAATCAACAATTATTTTAATGAACAATTAATCTGTTAACTATTTTCAGATTAATAATGAAGTATTTACATTATGAGCCCATGGTGACGTCTTCGAATTGCTTGTTTTGTCTGACCAACTGCCCCAAACCCAAATATATTTGTTTTACTGTCTCATATGACGATGAATCAATTTCAAAATAGTATGCTGATTAATTTTCTGTCAACTAATGGAATTATCATTTCAGCTCTAAACCAATTACTATGATTCTAAATGATGTTCAAGACTATGATGTTATTAATGGTGCTGTACTTGATACCGTTTGTTTGCTCTGTCTTCTGCAGTCTGGCAGTCAGGAGAACCTCACTGTAGACTCTCCTCGTCTCTCCACGTCTTCTGAGCATGTGCAGAAAGAACGCACTTCCATAAAGGGCCGCGGCATATTACGCTCAGCCAGTGGGAAAGCAGCGCCGGTCAGCTCTGATCGCCCACCGCGATCCGCCGGACAACCGGGTCGCCCAAACCTGCGTAAGGCAGAGAGCACCCGCGTGAAAGGCTCCGTCCCGATCCGCTCCAGCCTGTCCTCACAGGGCAAAGCCGCATCCGTCTCCGAACGCCTGGACTCTGCTTCCTCCACGTTGCCCCGGGCCAGCAGCGTCATCTCCACCGCTGAGGGCACCACACGGCGCACCAGCATCCACGACCTGCTCTCAAAGGACAACCGGCAGCCCGTGTCTGTCGATACTTGTCCTCCCGTCGCTCCCACCAAGGCTGGGGTACGCTCCCAGCCTACACCCAGTGAGTACCACCCCAACAGCGCCAACCTAAAGGGACCCCTTACCACCACCACCCCCCTGCCCAAGTCACTCAGCTTACCTTGCCATAGCTTGGAGGATCCCGACCTCTCCACCCTCGAGTCTTTCCTCGGCCCTTCCTTCACTGTAGATTCTGTGTTCATGGACTCCATATTTAGTGAGTCGGCGGGCAAAAACCTCCCCTTCCTGTCTCTAAACCCCACCCTAGTCAGCAACATCAGTGGGCCTCCTGTTACAAACAAAACACACCCTCCTCCTATCCCAAACCACATGTCCACCCAAAACCAGGCCCCTCACAGCCAATCAAATGGCCAGATAAGATCCAGGCCAGCCAGTCTGAAAGAGTATAACGAGGGCGTTGATCCCAATCGTGCGAGTAATTCGGAGCAGTCACTGAGCCCAGAGGACAACCAGTCTCTGTGGTATGAGTACGGGTGTGTGTGAATGACAGGGAGGTTCTGGCTTGCTGATCTTTTTTTAACCAGCCTTGACTTAAAGAGGGGAGAATGTAAGGATGGATAAATGACGAATCCTCCTCCTCTGCATGTATTTATTGGAGCACTATCGCTCTCTGTGTGGTGTATTTGGTTCCTTCTTTTCTGTTTGCCATGGTGCTGATTGGCGAATCGCTGTTTTGTTTTTTCTGGGGGTTTTTTCTGCCTTGTTTTTTTTCTCTGAGGTGGGACTATGATGACTGTTCTTTCGTCCAACAGCCTTTACCGTATTATTGTTTCCATCATCAAATCCGTTTCACTGGCTAACACTACACTATTATCTGCAATTTGGGGTTTATGCATCACTGTTGAGGCTTAGTATTTCTGTTTATAGCTTAAATCTTAAATAGTAGAAATATTGAATAATCTGTCACCAGGAACCATAAAAAACCCCCAGAACATCTTAATGTCAGAAATAGCTGTCTTTGATAGAAAGCAAGGCATTGTGGGACAGATCTCATAGGAGCAATTTCTTCATTACAAATCCTAATTAAAAATATTCAGTGTGTCAGATAATAGATTCATTTTCCATTTTCTGTTTGTTATGATGTTTCGATGTATGGGGGAGTATCTTTTTCGCTGCTTTTTAACTCCGTTGCATCATCCACTAAATTGCACGGCTTTGTTCTGTCCGACCTGAAACGCTCATTTTGATCGCTGTGATCAAAATGGTCATCATGTTTATCTTCTTTTTATTTCTTTTGCTGGTGTGAACTGTTTGTTTTTTTGTTTTTTTACATTTGACACATTTTCTGTATTTTCTTTTATATAAATACAGTGGAAACCTGTTATAGTGATCACGCCTGTTCGGGTCAAATTGCTCACTATAAGTTGATTTATTATAACTAAATCATTTTTCTTTTTCTCATGCAGATTACCATCTAATTGACATTTGTATATTTATTACATGAATATTAAGTAACAAAACGGACAGCTTTGCTATTTACTGAACTTTATTGACTCTTTCAAAATACAGTACAGCGGTTTCAAGCACTTTTCAAATTACATCACTGTAATTGGCTTAGCACGTACTGTAGCTTGAGGAACACCAACTTTCGCTGCTGCTTCGTTTTTCATTGAGAGAAAATGAGTCTTTTTCCTGTCATGATTTCAATGTGCATGCAGCAACAGCCTCGGGTAGCCAGCCGCAAGCAGATGGGTTACTGCAAGGCAAAAAAAAAATAGAATTACTGTAGTTTTAAATTTTTGTTCCATATGTTATGTAGAAAAAGACCCAATATGAATGAACACTGTAGACGTACTGCTTGATTACTATAAGCAAATTATTTAATCAGCATTTGTATAGGAATGATTCTGTCCCAAGCTTTTTGATCCATGTAAGCGGTTTCCACTGTTTAACTGGGGCATTTGCTCTGGTGGTTCCTAACTGACCTCTTGGGCTGGTGACAAAATGATGACGCTTCACTCCCAAAATGATCTGAGGGATAGTAAAGTTGGTTAAGTGAAAGTTAACCATGACTGTAGTGGAGCATGTTTTAGGCAGTCCTTGATAGTTATTGGAACATGGAGTCAGTCTAGTAAGTTGAGAACAGTTTTCAGTGGTCAGACTGTTTTGTGAATGAAGCTAACATCATTTCTTTTGGTATCTGGAAACTTTTATTTACTCATCCCGACGCACCACAACTTGAGAATGGATAATATTTGATTATGGTGACAAGATCTTGTACAGATTGTTGTTATCATTAAGTTATAATCAAAGACGAGCACTGCTTTATGTGCCAATACTAGTAGTACTGTCCGCCTCTAGGTCCTTATTTATTTCGTCTTTTGTACTCGTTGTTTTGAAGTTGCTTTATTGTATTGATCATAATCTACAGTATATGCAGGTATAAAATAAATGAAAATGTTCTTGTCACTGCCTACAGATGTAACATAAACATTGCCTTTGTCCTACAGATGTGGAGGGCAGAAAGTCTAAAAGCAGGAGCGGGGAGCCGCAGCAAAGCTGCTAAACCCCGCCCCCACCACCCTCGTCTGTCTGCTACCATGCTGTGAGCGCGTGGTGAGTGAGTGCTGCTCGAGCGGGAGGAATAGGGATCAGGGTTGGAGGGGGTGGGATCGGTCTTGTCTCCATGGGAACCTAAAACATGGTGTAACAGATGTCGTCCATCCTGTCGTGCACTTGCTTCCCCTGCTTCTCCAAGCCCAAACCTTCCTCCCCCCTCCGCACTGTCCTGTTCGTCGCCCCACTGTCCCTGTGGTGCCAAACGCCTGTTCACAGAGCCTGACAGGACCCTGGTCTGCATGGCATATGGGCCGTTTTACAATGTTGCTCTGAGTGGATGAACGCTTTGCCTGTTTGTGTCCCCAAATCCCCCAGCAAGAGGAGTTCTCTGACTTCAGCGCCTCACTGTATCCCTCCTCCATGATGCTTTTTGTGTTGTTGGTGTAGGTGACTGCTGAGTGTTCCCTACTTGTGGAAAAAATAGGCCCTTTGCTGTTTTCAGGCTGCTTGATGTTGCTGCATGTCTTCGGTGTAGCGCTGAAATCCTTCTTCCCCTTTCTTGTTCCCTTGACAATGCATGTAGATCCAGGCTGGCTGTCTCCTTCTGTCTCCTCTTGTATATCACTGTCTGCTGATACAGTTTCTGACTTTTAATCTTCTTTTTTCTCTTTTTTTTTTTTTTGTGTTCTCTTTTGGTTCTTTTCTTACTCTTTCCACTCCTCTTTGCTTGCCTGGGACTCAGAGAGAAAGGTGGCCTTGGAGCTGTGTGTCTGAAGCCTTGTAGAGTTAATCTGCTGAGATCGTCTACAATGAGAAAAGATTGTATATCCCAGTTTCCTTTTTCTTCCTCTTTTTGTTTTTCTAAACCCAGGACACTTCAGTAGAGAAACGTGGCTTCCTTCTCTGTTTTGTTTTTCTTCCTTGAATCAAGGAAACAACCGAAAAATACTAGAAAATGTTGCGGTGACAGTTGTTTTTTTTTTCCTATAAAAACTAAAGCTGTGGTGGATTGCACTGCCACGTGTCCTTCAGTGTGACGGACTGCCAGATGTGCACTAGTCTCTACAGACTAAGATTAAAGTGCCAATATTCACACAATAGCCAAAAGGAGATCTTAAACCAGACTGATGACTCCATTTTGGATTTTCTGTGCAACTTCAAAGATGGACAGACCTTCTGCCCAACGCCATGATCATAAACAAATGAGTTTTTGTAAATGGGCAGCGTGCACAAGCAAAGACGACATTCAGTCAGACACGTACAGAACATTTTCAAAGCATGTCAGCACCGAACATTTCCGACTCAACCTGCTATCTGCATGGAGCAATCAATCAGCCAATCACCCCACTTCCTTTATCCAATCAGGATGCCAAATGGACTTGGACAGAAAGACATGACAGCTGTGTGATTGATTGGCGACTGTTGCCTGCCAATCATGAGTGAAGGTTGTGTGATCAGAGAGAGAGAGACTAATCATGGGAGCGTTCCAGGTCACCTATATGACAGTTGGCAGCCACGGCTCATGTCACCAGACAGAAACCCTGAAACAAACCCTACACACAGTTCATCTTAGCTTAAATCACATGTCGTCATCGTCGTCGTCATTTATTGCTTCCCATCCTGCTCTGAAACAGAAAATAACAGCAAAAGCACACACAGTCCATTAACGTCATACTATCACAGTATCGTGTATCTAGTTTCTGAGAAGGCACTCAACGAGGAACTGTTAATAAATCTGACTGGAGTATAGGTGACCTGTAATCTGCCCAGTACATACACATGGGCAGATTTCAGTTGCTGTGTTGAACATGATGGTGATGATGGGACCCAGTGTTTTCCTCCTTTTCCACTTTTACATAAATCCATTTGATGTAATTAAAATTCATCAAGACTACTGGGTGCTCTTTTGTGTTTGTGTTTTTATGCCGGAACATACAAACCCAAATGTCCATGTTTATTTTCAGGAACACAGGTGGAAGTTCCTCGTGAAAATGGTGCAACAAAGCTCCCATGTTCTCTTCTTCCTTTTCAGCGTTGTACTAAATTGCGTACTTTGACTTTCCCTTTGGAGAAGTGCACATGTAGAATTACCTTTTAAAAATAAAAAAAATAACTTTTCAGTTTAGTCTGAACTGCGTTAACCATTTTAGCCCCTGAGCTGAAATGGAAATTGTAATATACACTCTACTAGTTTATTAGGTACACCTGAACCACCTAATGCTATCCATTTCAACAGCCCTAAAAGAAATCCTATGGTAATTTTTGAGGACATCACGGTGTTTCTAATATTCTGGGCCCCTCATGTATGAAAACGGGGGTTTAAATAATATCCTGGTTACTGTGGATTTCTTAAAAGTACTTCACCGCTGTAGCATTGCACTCCTTTAACATTGTCAGACTCGCAATGGGCAGGTCTAAAAATAAAATGATCAAAATTGATGCAGCAGAACCAGATATATCGTCTTTTATTCCATGTATTCTTCTTCTTGTCCAAACCTGATGCCTACATTACCCACAGTGCTACTCGACAAGTAAACTCACTTCTTTTTATTTTACTTCTTCTGTATAATTCCTGGAGACGTGATGTGTAAAATTGGTGCAGTTCCCCCTTAAAAATGCAATAATATTAAATACTTTCAGGTCTAATTTCAGGTAAGATTTACATTTTTATGTATTTTTTTAAAAACATTTTTGCACAACTGAAAGCGGTATAGATAATGGATGGATGGAAGCTCCTTGCATCAAAAGATTGAAAATATTGATTAAAGCCACTGCACACCCATGATCCACCCACACAGGTGCTTTCACTTATTATGCCTGATTCTCAGGACTGTGTGGGTGTTCTCCTCCCATCTGCCTCTCTTGTTAGTTTTGTTTATCTGTTAGGGTGGGACAACTTATATTATTATTATTATTATTATTATTGGTACAAAGTGTTTGACATTGGGTGATTCCCAGCATAGCTGTGCCCAACTTTAAACTGGGCAGAGGTCTAATCATCCTGGATAAGTGAGAACACCTGTGAGGGTTTGTAGAGCCTCAAACAGAACATGAACAAAAGGCAGATGGGTAGATGTACAGCATCTGAGACTCTATATTCTACAACGAACCATCATCTCTCTACATCATGTCCTTGATGGCGTGCCACCACAGGGGAACGCACCATGTCCTGCCTGAGTGATGGAGGAAAGATATCACCATGAATAAGAGGTATGAAAACACTTGCATCTTGACACCCTCACCTTGGAGCTAAGATTACATGCCCATATATCCCTATACACTGAAACAGTTTTTGCTTGGTGTTCCCTTCCTAACATACTTCTGATGGAGGACAAACTCCACAGTCGTCCTCCATCCCAAAGTAAAGCCTTTTTAGTACAAAGATAACAAAGACTAGCATTCCCAGTTGATTTGTTTAACTCAAATTGCTGAAGACTCATTTACTTTATATTTACTACTTTTTGCACAAAACGAGGACTGTGTATTTTGTCCCATCACTAAGATTGGAAGCACATTAGGAAGGGGTCTTTCAATGGCCAGTATGAACAGGAGGAACTATTACAGCAAGCATTGTGAATCTATCCTTTAAACCAGTTTACACCCCCAAAAATCAATCATTTGATTTATTTTTTTGGGTGTAAACTGGCTTAAAGGCATGTTTAAAACATGCCACTTGCCCTGTAGCTCTTGTTCAGCTCAGCTTTAGGTTGATGTTTGGTCTTTAGCACCCCCTAGGGGTTACTGTCAGTACTAGTTGGATTAATAGAGATGTGATGACATATTTGACTAGATATTTGTCTGCGTGAATGGAAACCTCACCTGTCAGAAGAGGGAGAGCCTTCTGTTTAAACTGCTAACAAATACATTTAAAAATTTATTTTTCCCATCTCATATGTGGGATTTCCTGATATATGGGCCATATGCTTAAAATCATTTATACTAATAGTTTTGAGATACTGATGAACAATCAAAGGGATGTTGAATGCATTTAACCTATTTCATTGTTGTACATAATCTTTAAATAAATTAGCTATTTGCTTATCATTTAAACAGAATATTTAGATAGTTGCTATATATATCATTACGATACCTCTGAAAGTCAAATGATTGTTTAAAGCTGCAACATGAGAGAAACGGACACCAATATTGAAATGCTATTTTTATTAAACACTTTCATTTTCCAATAACAAAGTTATGAAGAACAACCACCCAAACACGACAGTTTTTAAATGTATGATGTTTATTAACTGTATGGTCATGCAAAAATCTACATGAGTATAGACACATGTAGCCCCTTTTTTAGTATAAGGTTACAATGCAATAAGTTTACTTGCATACAAGCTAAGGCTTTTGCTAATCTGTTATGCATTTTAACGTGAGATAACATCAATTGATTTTGATATCTCAGATGGAGTAGTTTCATAACCTCGAGGATGCAAGTAACATAGAATTCCATTTCTTTATCAAGTAAACAGTGAAAAATTACCAGAAAGTAGACATGCATATTTCTTCCATTTGTAAAACTGCATATATAGTCTTGCTGTTAAAGATTGTGGTTTTTAAATATCCCTTCTCAACATTTGTTTTAAGCATTTCAAGGATGTTTTCTCTCTCTCAGTTAAGCCAGGTACTGTCATCCAACATATTAGACATTTGCCAAAGTATTTTAAAACAAATTCATATATGAAGCAATACAACACAGCACGCGACTTTACCTACTGTGAATTGTCTTGTAGGTAGTTGGTGCGAACAGCCCAAAGTTATTCTGTGTTAAGTTTACATTTGGTCACATTTCCTATATACAACAGTGAGACTGAAAAGTCGATACCCTGTCATGTTAAAATGCAGTCTGTTATATTACAGTGGATCTCAATGACAGCACCACACTGAAAAACATTGCTACTATTGGTCAAGAACTTCACAGGGTAACTTTGCAATAGGATAGGGAAAAAATACTGCCATAACAGAAGACCCTGGAACTCGCAAAACTGAATGGGTTGCAGCCTTTATTAATATCATTGTTTACACCTGTGCTTTTCCTGCTACAACATGTCAAAAATGCAAATTTCAAATTGATCCAACTGTCCAAATACTTTGGCAAACTGACCGCGTGGCTGGTTGTTCCCTCAGATCAGTTTCCCTCCTTTTTAGAAAACCTGTAAAGTTTAACTGCATCTTACTCTTCCAAACATTCCCATGACTGTGTGGAAATACACACACAATGCAAGAAAAGCATCTTGTCAGATTGGTGGCATTGACAGAAAACTGGGCCAGAGCCCACAGCACAAACAGAACTACTTAGAGCCATAAAAAACATCACATAGTTTCAGTACTGGTTTTACAACGCATTGTCTTCATGGTGCAAAAAGTGAGTGTGGAGGGGGACACACAGTTTTCATGGCATGTCAGATATGTCACAACACTCAGAAAGAAGCACAGGCAGTTGATACAGTAGGGTGGGTCTCACATTTGATTCACTTTTTTTTTTTTTCTTTCTAAAAATCTGCTCAACTGTGTCAGTGTACATACAAAGACATGGTATGTGATGATTTGAAGCATTGTCGTGGTTTCAGCTTTTAAAGGTGACCACCAGCAAAGGAGCAGCGTACTGTAGCAGGACGGGACGGGACAGACGGCAAGCCTCAACACTCCGCTGGTACGAAGTCACACACTCACACAAAGTTTTCACGATACAGTGAAAAAACAGTGCTGCAAAGTTAGTTAGTTGAATCACAGACACGGAGATGTTTGATCTCATGTGCTTATATGTTGTGGTGAATTCCAATATAATTAGCCACAGTGGTGTGTTAAGTGTTTTTTGTCTCAAGATTTCAGCATTTGGTGTCAGGAGACAGTTTAAAAAAAAAATGGTTGTGGCACTCTCAGCCTCCATTCATTTCAACCCCTAATTTTTTTTATAGTTCTGGCTAAACAACTGATAAAAATATCAACATCAAAACACTAACGTTTACAACAGAAACTGTCACAAAAGGGACCAAATCCATTGTGCCAGTATAGCCCTCTTCCCTTAATGTCTTGTTTTATCCAATCCCTGGGGTGCATTCCCTTTTTAACATGCTTTGTTTTTAAATTTTTTTTAATAGTGCCACTACAGCAAGCTAAGACAGTAATGACGGAGGAGCAGAGGTAGGGTGGAAGGGAAGGATTTTGGCGAGCGTAACCTGAAGTTGCAGAAAGGTTCACTCCCCCAGAAGAGCGAACACAACAGCATCGAGTCTTAAGTGTCTGTGCGAAAACAGTACAGGCCATTAGATAGTTCAAATAATTCATGCTTCACGTCAAAAAGTCGGTGTGGGAGTGTGTCCGTGCTTTCAGATTAGGTAGTTCAGAGATGTGAGGAGCTTTAGCCTTTGACCGATGGTACCTCCAAACACTGCAGGGCAGGCAGATGGAGGCCTTCTGCAACTTCAGGATGAGCTGGCCTGGATGTTGTCTAAAGCTCAAGAGTTGCTCGACCCTAAAGGCTGGAGCACAGGGACCTTGAGAGTGTGTGTTTTTGTATTTACACCTGGGGACCACAAAGCTAAAAAACAAACAAAAAGTACACCCCCTCCCAACACCCTGAAAGTAAATCATGTTTCCCCTATATAAATATCTATTTATACAGTTCTATTAAATAAAATCCCCTTTTGATTAAAAATGATCCTTTTTCAACACAAAACACATCATTCAGGAGATTACAACAAACCAACCTGACACATAAAATGGGTGTTCAATTCTGATATTAAGTAGATAGTAGTTGCTCCCGTTCCCATAAACCCCACCCACATACCTGTTAACTGTAACACAAACAAAACCTCTATTAAAGTAGAATCACATTTTTCCAAATATTATTCCCAGTGTACTTGTTATATATTTTTAACATGTTAATACTTTTCCAGACAGCAGACAAAACAAAGGCCATGGGGGGTGGAAGAACCAGGACAGCATCACCCCTGTGTCGCCACCAGAAGCATGCACCATCTGCAAGAAGGGGGCTGACATCAGCCGGGCCCCAACCTCATCTAGCTAGGGTTGGACTGGATTGGTGTTGGTCGGTCATTCAGTCAAGCTTTTGAAATATGCTATTTATTTTTTGCTTGTTTTGTCTTTTTTATTTATAATGTATTTACCCCACTTTTGTGTTTTATTACAACTTTCCAAGCAGACTCTTCCCGGCCAGCGTCCAGGCACCAATCCGACCACGGAGATTAAATGCTCCAAACAGCTTTAGCGTTCAGGCAAAGCTGGAGAAGGAAGAATGAAACTGTTTGAGTGTGAATTGTGTAGTTCATGAAATGTGCTTTTGCTGACCTTCAATAAATGTAAATGGATGTATTTGTTGTTGTTCTCACACACACACACACACAGAGAGAGAGAGAGAGAGAGAGAGAGAGAGAGAGAGAGAGAGAGAGAGAGAGAGAGAGA